>JANZLH020000379.1:626548-640201 GCA_026770325.2 Erythroxylum fimbriatum
AGCCACTGGAGTTGCTAAATCCCTATAAATGGCTTATACTTTGCATAATTTAAATTTCAGCCCTTATCTTTTGTTGTCAACCTAATTCTCAATCTTCATCCCACCAAATTAAGACTTGTGATTGATTAATTTTTTTCTCTTTCATTTCTTCTACATACTTTAAGTTCCATATAATAATAATAATAATAATGTTATATTTTTATTGATTTTCTTATTAGTAGTAGTTTTATCATTATTTATTATTTATTATTATTATTATTATTATCCTTATGTATTTATTGTAATTTTATTTACTTAAATATTTTGCGTGTCATTTTTACTTATTTACTATTTTAACTTGCATCACTATTTTCCTGTCACATCTGCATGTGGGTCTATCGGAAACAGTCTCTCTACAATGTAGGGGTAAGGCTACGTACTTTCAGACCTCCATAGATCCCGTTTCACTGCGGGGCTTCGGACTGGGTGTGATGATGATGATGATGATGATAATATCATTTGCATTATCAAAGGAATGTAAAATTGTATTAAACTATGTTACTTGATTTTACTATAGCAATGGAATTAATGGTGGATATTATGGTTGTGTCGATGAATTGCACAATATTTTGGATAATTAAATTATATTTTGAGGATATTATGTAACTAATGATGTGTTAATGTAAGAAAATACTAGAGTGTTTTTTTCTTCAAGAGCTATTAGAAAGGAAAAACAACAATATACTTTATTCTAAACATTATGTCATTATAAATAGGGTGCATAAGTTAAAAATAATCAATTAAAATATATTTGAAATTTGATATAAAACAAAATTTTAACAAATTTTTATGTCTCAACATTTTTAACAAAGCAACCACCATCAATGGTAACGGTAATCATTCCTTCATCTTAATCAAGTATCATAATTATAATGATTATATCCATTTTCATTCCTCATTATATTCATTCTCATTCTCGTTTTCATTGTCCTCTGTGAACCAAACATCCCCTTACAATCATTGCAGCTCTGACTCGTACACCGATACCACCGCTCCTGTTAATCCATTTGGCCCAATCATCCACAATCTTCTGCCACTCAAATCCTAACGGGTTAAAGATAAATGGAGCATAGGACAAAAAGGTAGGGCGAGAGCGGATCTCCTTGCCTAATTTCTCAGGAAGGGCCAAAGGGGTCTGTAACTGTGCCTTGCTAGGCGACTTGCAAAGTCACCGTTGACACACGCTTCATAATGAAATAGATTAAATAGTCCGAAATCCCGATGTTCGTTAATGTATTTTGAATAAAATCCCATCGGAGTCGGTCGTACGCTTTTTCGAGGTCCACCTTTATAGCCAAAAACTCGGTCTTCCCTTTCTTCTTTCGCATCGAATGTATGACTTTCTGAGCAATGATAATATTATCAGTTGTTTGTCTGCCTGGGATAAAGCTACCTTTTTGTCCTGTGTATGGAAAGACTAGGACAATTGATTTCGAAACAAGTGGAACAAGGACTATGGAGACTGATAAAACTGAGCCCTACTGGGCCTCAGATATCCCATCTCTTCTTTGCAGGCGATCTAGTCCAATTTGCAGAAGCTATGGATTCTCAAACCCATGTTATCGCAAGAACGCTGGAAGAGTTTTGCCAGGCTTCTGGCCAGAAAGTGAATACCGACAAAACTCGAATTTTCTTCTCCAAGAACGTTTCCCTAGCACTCGAGCGTAGGATCAGCCAAGCCCTACACATTTCTCATACTAACAATTTGAGGAAATTTCTAGGAGTCCCATTGCTTCATGAGCCGACATCAAGACATACTTATCAACATATCCTAGATAATGCATGACAGAAACTTACAAGATGGAGAGCAAGGGTACTGTCTCTAGCGGGAAGAGTTACTTTAACCCAGCCTGTGATATCGGCCCTGCCCACTTATACGATGCAAACAGTTAGACTTCCGAGGCAGCTTTGTGATGATTTGGAGAGAATCATGCGAGAGTTTGTTTGGGGCTCAAGGGGTAAGCAAAGGAAAATTCATCTAGCAAATTGGGAAATGGTGTGTCAGCCCAAAAAAGCGGGGGGCCTAGGCATTAAACGAATCCGCTCTTCCAACGATGCTTTATTAGCTAAGTTGGGTTGGGCATTAATTACACAGCCCCAAGCTTTATGGGTTAAGATCTTAAGAGCTAAATATCGAGTTGACATGCATCATATCCCTCCTACAATAGAGAAGGTAGGGGCTTTGAGTATTTGGAGGGGATTATCTGCAATTTGGCAAGTAGTTCGCCAAGGTCTAAAATGGAAACAAGGTAATGGAAGGAGAATCCTCTTCTGGATGGATAATTGGGTAAAGTACTGGGGACCTCTAATCTATGTGGCAACCTTCCCAATCCCTGAAAGAGTCCTCTACACCTCTGTTGCGGATTTTAAGAATGAAGATATCACCTGGAAGTGGAACTTGTTCAAGTATTACCTCCCCTCCTCAGTTTTCCTGGACATTACAGGCATCCCCACTACTGCAAATAGCACAACGGAAGATACATTCCAGTGGGGACAAACAACACATGGACGGTTTATAGTGGCGTCAGCATATGAGTTAATTGAAGGGAGTACCACCGATGAAAATAATAGCCTCTGGGAATTAATTTGGAAATAGGTAGGGCCCCAACGGATTAGGGCATTCCTTTGGTTACTGGCCAAAGGAAAACTGATGACCAATCAATAAAGAGTGACTCGTCACGTTGCTACGGATAGCAGGTGTCAAAACTATGGATAAAAAGAATCCACTCCACATGTCATTAAGGATTGTCAGAGAGTTAAAACCTTCTAGGCAAAATTTCCCCCGGAAATGGTTGATACGGACTTCTTCCTACAAAATGAGGTTTGTGTGGTGGGTGAAATCCAATCTTATAAAGCACCATCAGGTGAGGCAGTTTGACTGGGCTTCCCTATTTGGAGTAGCCTGCTGGTTTTTATGGCATTGGCGAAACAAAAGTGTGTTTGATTCTGACTTCGTTTGGTTGGAAGAAGGCAACAGAGCCGTCATGGAGTATGTAGAATGGATAGAACGAGCAAGGGTAGTGGAAAGTTATGTGTTTCCAACATAGGGATTACCCATGGGTAGCTTAGTTGGGCGGTTTAGTTATAAACATCTTGTCTTCATCCAATACATATTTATTTGATGAGCATTTTTTGATGACAGGTACCCGTGGATTAATCTGATGAGATTGAGAGGTGCAATTTCAGCACGTTTATCGTGAAAGGAACCAGTGTGCAGACCATCTGGCCTCAATCGTAGCCTTAGTCAGCCAATAAATGCATATTCTCCTGGAGCCTCCAATGACTATAATGGAGCTCATTCACCGTAACAAGCATGGAGCATTGTACTGCTGAACTATGCGCTAGTTAGCTTGTAGTTGGTTTTTGTTTTTTGTTTTTCCTTTGTACAAAACAAAAGATAAATGGAGCATAACAACCAAGAAACCACCAAGAACCACAGCGAGAATCTGAAAAGTATATAAGATGTTGATTCAGCAGCCGTTCCCATATACCAAATAACTTATGAGCAATATCACGACCTCTAAGGAGACGCTTGGTTCACAAAGAGTAATGAGAATGAGAATAGGAATACATATAGTGAGGAATGAGAATAAATATAATCATTATAATTATGATGATTGGTTAAAATGGAGGAATGATTACTATTACTTTTGAAGGTGGTTGGTTTGTTAAAAATCTTGAAAAATAAAAATTTGTTAAAAATTTGTTTTATATCAAAATTTAAATATATTTTAATTAATTATAACCCTATTTATAACGAGGTTCAAATTGCTCACGATGCTAGACAGATCTCTCTTCACCGTGTCCCAATGTGGCTCCATCAATGTATTCGGTGGAGATCCGAACCCGCTTGATCCAATGGAACCGTTTGAAGTACGCGGAGGAGGAACCGGTGGAAGCTGTAGGATTGTTTTTGGTTGTCACAGACGAGAAAGGTAGGTAAGAGAGTGAAGACAGTGCTCACAGTCGCGGGCAAAACTCGCGCCAAAAAACTTGAACAATGATTCTCATTCCTCTGCCAGAGGAATGAAGTATTACCGTAAACCAGGGAATGAAAATGTTACCTCTATAATAATGGGTTGATACCAAACATTACTTTTCAAAGCATACCCATACCTTTTGTCCCATACGCCCAAACAAGCCTACCCTAACCCTTTCACAAAGTGGGTCCGTGAGTACATCCTATCGTTCACAAGATACAATATGACACAAAATGAGGTGGTCCGTGAGTACATCCTATCGTTCTCTTCAAAATGCACAGGATACAATATGACACAAAATGAGGTGGTCCGTGAGTACATCCTGTCGTTCTCTGCAAAACGCACAGGACACAATATGACACAAAATGAGGTGGTCCGTGAGTAAAACCTATCGCTCTCTGCAAAATGCAAAAGACACAGTATGACACAAAATGAGGCCCATTTTGTGTCATATTGTGTCTTGTGATTTCTCCCGCCGGACCACAAAACTACGCCCAATGGCTCTCTGTTTTGTACCATCGCGCAAGATGATTCGTCGAAAATGGTGAGCTCTTGTCCCAAGGGAAAACGTAAAAAAGACTGCAAAAAGCTGAAGCAGCATGATGACTATGTGACCTATTGCTTTTTGAATCCTCTCTTTAGTCCAGTTTCCTTAAGGATCTGGTGATATATGAAAATCCGTTAATTTGATAAATAAGATTCATAAAAATTGGATAAATAAGATGGCTTGAAAATAGGAAGCAGGGGAGGGTCTATTCGATAAATGAGATTCATAAAAATTAGATAAATAAGATGGCTTGGAAACACGAAGCAGAGTAGGGATACAAGATCTGTTCTCATTTCCTTAAAAGTAAGGTCATCAAAAGACCAATCTGAAGAAGAGACTGGGAAGCCATGTGACTGAATTTCAACGGATTATTCCCCCTACTCCTTGCTACCTTGATTATAGCACCCTCCAAGCCACTTAACCACAAGTAAGTAAAAGCAAAGGTCATCAAAAGACCAATCTGAAGAAGAGACTGTGAAGCCATGTGGCTGAATTTCAACGAATTATTCCCCCTACTCCTTGCTACCTTGATTATAGACCCTTCTAGCCACTTAACGACAAGTAAGTAAAGCTTGCCATACTTTTATGCATAAAGTGTAAGGACAGCCAACTGCACAATAATGTTAACAAAGTTTTCTTAGTAAAATCTTCCAAGCAAGCAAAACCACCGACAGACAGAAGATACATATATCAAAATATTAGGATCATGGTTTCAATAATGGTTGATCAGTATTGCCTTAATTATTGTTTATATGTCATAAACTATTAGGATAATTTAAGTAATATTGAGTATAATAATTTGAAAATCGAACTGATCATCATGTAATAGATATAGATATTCCAAGATTACCATTGAGCTAAAGTAAAATCCAATTGTTACTTTACAGCTTGTTATTATTCCACGCCTAACTGATAGTAAAGAATAGACTAAAGTTGTCCGGTAAGTTTATCACAAAGTTTTGGCCTATAAGTGAGGATTGTTGGTCAGTTCAGATCTCTAAGGATCAAGCAGCTAGAAGGCTTGAGATTTTAACTACAATTATCCTTATGAAATTCTAATCTCTAATGGTAAGGATCTTGAAGGATAGAATATTGATATTTTATAGAAAAATTAAATAAATTTAAACTTCATGCTGGATTTAAATTATAATAATTTGGTCAAATTAAGAAATACTGATAATTTTATAAAATCAATTTAATATTATATGTATTATTTATTTGTGAAAACAAATTATTTTGAATAACAATAATAATACTTGATTTTTTAAAAAACACAGTCTCAAATATAAGAGCCATTCAATTTCATGACTAACACTCAATAAAAACAGGATGCAACCAATTTTTGCTAATAACATTAGGATCAATATTTTTTAATTTTTTAGTGTGCAATGAGTAAATTTTTGTATATATGCAACAACTCTAAAGTATATATTTTAGATAAACTATTTAGTAAATTAACCATTTATAATTTAAAATTGGATTACCAACAAGTCTCGAAGATTAGTTATAACCTTTTAATCTTAACTCGAGAATAACACATTTGAATTAATAAATGTTAAGATATATGGAATATATCTTATTATTTAGTTTTGACATCTTATTTATTAATTGGACATATAAGATATTAATTGGATAATAACTTGGATTCAAAAAGCTATTGGTGATAATATTCTAGTTGTGATAGAGTCCTATCCTTAATTAATGTGTATCTTGACAAGAAATATGATGGATTACGCGGGTGATGTAGAGTGGAGCACTACTGGATTTTTGGGATAATGGTTTAAGTGAGATAGAACTCTACTTTAAGTTGGAGTGTGTATACGTCATGATTGTGGTGTATTACGTGTGTGAGAGTTAAGGTTTACTACTGAAATTTTTGCTTAAAAGCGTCATAATACAGTAGGTCAACCGAGCTACCTGTATCAATCATTACCCGTTTCACCTCATTACCATCCATATTCAGATCGACTACTAACGTGTCATCATGAGGACAACTAACGCCATTCAGATCGGATTCGTCGAACGAGATCATCTCGTCGTTTTGCTTCTGTTTCTTTGCGGATAAATCCTGCCTGGCATACCTCTTTCTCCCTCTGACGGTGGACCCTCCTGCTGTACTACCGCCAAAAATCATGTTGATGACCCTAACCGGTCGATCATCCTGCTGTCCAACATTTCTATCACCTCTTGCCCTGGACTGTCCTCTCGTGTCGCGTCGGTCGTCTGTATTTATATTCTGCCTCCCTCCATCATTCCTGTCATTTTGCCTCCAAGGCTTTCGCCAGTTGTCAGACCGACCTCTTCTACCGTCATTATCTCGATCGGCATTTTTTTCGTACTTCAAAAATCTAGCCAGCCTTCCCCTTTGGATAAGAAGTTCAATTTCTTTCTTTAAGTCCCAGCAATTCTCCGTGTCATGACCGACATCTCTATGGAATCGGCAATATAAATCAGGGTCCCTCTTCTTGAGGGGAGTTTTCAACTTGTTAGGTTCTCGGAGGGGTTCCCCATTTGCTCTCATGGCTGCCAGTACCTCCGCATACCGCCTGTTGAGCGGGGTGAAGGATTCTCGTCTTTGTCCCTGTCGATTGGTAGGTTTCCTCCAACTAGACTGATCCTTCTGTCGCTTTTGTGAATCGTCTGCTCTGCCACTCGGCCAGCAGTCGTCTGCTCTACGTTTTTTGTTTTTCAGTACTTCTTCGAGCTCGATATACTTGTCCGCCCGATTTCTTATCTCTTGAACAGACTTGGGCTGATCGAGAGCCAATGACTTCTGAAATTCTTCATCCCTTGTGTTGCTCATAAATGCCGCCAACATGGACGAGCAAGTAAGGTCAGGGACTTCAACAGCTTCGTTGTTAAACCGAGTGTTGAATTCCCGTAAACTCTCGTTCCTTCCTTAGGTCAACTGCATCACCTCTAAGGCAGTCTTCTGTGGTCGCTTACTTGTAGCAAATTGATTGAGGAATAGCAGCTTAAAATCCTCAAAGTAAGTGATGCAATGTGGGGGTAGACTATTGAACTATCGCCGAGCTCCTTCTTGAAAGGCTGTACAGAATGCCTTACATTGAATTGCATCTGGGACGCAATGCAGATTCATCATCGATTGAAAGTGCTGCAAATAGTCGAGGGGATCCGTCTTTTCAGTATATTTTTCGGGCGTTGGTATTTTGGTACCGGCCGCTGAGAGGCTGTCCAGGATCGTCGGGATGAAAGGAGAGCTGTACTGTGTTGACGTATGATCCGGATGGGAGTTCATGGATACATTGATTCGATCGTCCACAATTTTTTCTAGGGCTTCAGCAGAATGGCGACCGGCCATTACACCAATCTGCCGAGCGGGGGTCTGTTGTTGTTTCGGCTGAGACTGTAGGATTTGGCGAATCAATAGATCAGCCGCTTCCTCTATCTGTCTTCGGGTGAGGGAGATTGGTTGTATTGCAGGTGGATTTACGTCCAGGGGGCGCTGGGAATTAAGATGCGAATCAGCCTCGGCGTTGTCCTCCAGGGCTACGCTCTGTTCTTCTTGATCTTGGTTCTGAAGTTGTGGTGGATCATTTGGGTATGAAGATTGAGTGCGGGACTCGTGATGTGGTGGTGGGAGAGTGGCGGGTAACTGCAAACCCATCCGTTGCAGCGCAAAGGCCGTGACGGCGGCTATATCAGGATTGGCTGCTGCCACCTGACTGACCTGTTTGTTTCTGGACGTGGTGCCCTGATGTCGGGCCCCACGGTGGGCGCCAACTGGTTATGTCTGAACTTGATGAGGCTGGACGTTGCTGCTTGGATCCATGAGAATAACTTCAGCTAAAGGACACCTGCAAAATAAATAAAGCACGCCGTGGGTTGACTACCGGCAGGCCCCTCCGACGCTCAAGTTAGTCTTTTTGAGAGGGTTTTGGTTGCTAAGAACAGAGAGGATTAGGATTGTAATCTCGTACCTGTATCATGGTGAAATAGTACCTTATATACAGAATAGGTGCTAGGTTTAAGTCTTTACGTATGCATGGGAGGTTACCAACTATGAATGGGTTGTCGATGTATGGGCCTTAGACCGGGCCTAGCATGACCAACCCAACCAATATCCAAAACATAAACTTGCTAGACATATCTTAAAGAAAGCTCTTAGTAGGCTTAAAGGCTCAAAACTGAAAAGATAAAGAAAGACATAAATAAAATAAAACATAATTTAGATTAAGGGCCAAAGTAACATATTAAGAAAAGAAATTTGAAAATTAATCCTAATGGGCTTGTGAGCTCAAACTGACCTTTTAACCTTTGAATCATTTATTTAAGGGATCTTAATATGCCAAGCCGAACTCAAACTCCCCAAACTCGAGTGAAACTCAAACGTTTGTATTTAACTTCGAGTCTAGTCCAAAGTTTAATCAGACACAAAACTCACAGCCCAAGCTTGAGCACAATCAAACCTAGACAATCCAGAACTTTATCTAGCTCAGTTCATGCCCAATTAACTTCTTTTTTAATTAAAATTTTGAAAATAACTTTATTTTACTTTTTAACATTGTTTTACTTGACATTTTTAGGCTTTAAATCAGACTAGGCCAAGTAACTAAGTCTTAGACCAACTTAAAGCCTAATTTTTTTTAAAAAAAAAAGGGTCTAAGCCTAGCCCAAAACTTAGTCAACTTGAATTAAATCTGTTGACTTCGTAGGGCTGAGTCGAATAAAATTATTATCCTAAATGGTAATAATTTTGTACTCTTTCTCTCTAGATATCTCTTTATCGTGCCAAGCAATCATTCATTAAAAAGATAACTAAATATAAGCTTCTTTGTGTGGATTTTAAAGCTTTAGACTCAAGTATTGAGTGTATTTACCATAAAAATTTAGAATTAAATTATTTTAAAAAGCGTAATTTAAGCTTACTCAATATATTTGTTTTAAATTGAATATGTTTTAAATTGAGTAAGCTTAAACTTAAATTATTTTAAAATAATTTAATTCTAAATTTTTATTGTAAATACACTCAATACTTGAGTAATTCATGCATTTTGTAAAAAATAAATATGACTTAATAATTTAAGCCTAAATACAATAAATGCAATTTGATTTATACATTTAGTCTCACAAATTGGGTAAAGATTGAAGTAAATCTTCTAGTTTTTATTTGATTAGGCTTTTCCTTCTAAAACTTTAATTGCAAACTATTTATGGAAAAAAAAAGGTCTAGCCTACTCCTAATGCAAACATAAAAGATCAATTTGAAATTAAATTGGGCTTAAGCGTATAAATGAGTTTAACCCTAATCTTTACTAATGAAGAAAAAAACTAAGTCAACATGTATTGACCTAAGCAACACAAAAAATATCTAATAAATTTACTTCATATTTAGGAAAATTAAACTAATACATTATTCATCTTTAACCATTATTCAAATGGATTAAAACTCCATGCAAGTTTTCTTTTACAAAAAGGGTAACACGACGTTTTTATTTTCTTTGAAAATTACTATAATTATAAATACTAACACAAATAAAAACAAAAAAAAATATGAAGCAATAACCACCCTATGAACTACTAACCTAAAACCAATTAGAAAAAGGATACAAAGGAAATCCAATCATTTCTTTATAAACTTAAATGACAATTTTCTAAAAAGACATAATCCTAAACATCTATTTATTACTAGAACTAGAGATAACTTTCATCAATATAATATAATGCTACAAATTAATAAACTTGTATATTAAAATTACAAAAAAAACTCAACATAAAATCAAAAAAAACATATTAATAGAATAAAAACATCTGATACAAACTAATGCAGATGAATTTTTTACCCTTAAAATATGTTAGTGATTACACCTTGCTCCTATGTTGTTATGCTCTTAATGCACAATAACAAGACATAGCGAAAATTCATAATAAAGAAAAAGAATGAGAGAAGAATAAGAGAGAAAGAGAAAGAGATTTCAAAAAGAGAAAGTATCAAGCTTATTTCATTCCATATCCGTTCTTAGGTCGTTGCAATAGCTATTATATAGTGCAATCCCATCTCCCCTCCTTACATGTGTAATAGTTGGTTATATTTGTTAAATTGATTATTGTTAATCTATACATTTTCTACTTCATACTTAATAGTCTCGTGATTCAATGTTGTTTGCATCATCTTCATCATGACTTCCATTTCCATTTTGTTTCTTTTTTTCCATAACATTGCCTCCTCTTTTAAAACCTTGGTCATAAGGTTGATCTTTAAGAACCTCTTCAATAACTTGAATAGTGCTTTCTTTATTGCCTTCTCTCTTAGGTCTCCTAGCCATTGCACCAACACTTTTGTTATCACACGATTATGATAATTCAGCATCCTCCTATACAAGATGGCCAATGGAATTCTATCTTCTTGATCGATTGATGTAGGTAGTTGACATGATGATGGCATTTTTTCTGAAACATATTCCTTAAGTTGAGACACATGGAATATAAGGTGAATACATGACCTTCTAAAGTTTTAAGCTTATACGCCACTATGTCAATTTTATCAATGATCTAATAGTTCTTGTAATACAATGAATATATCTTTTGATACATCCTTCTTTTGCAATGAGTATTATTGATAAGGTTATAACTTTATAAACATATACTAACCAATAATAAATTATATGTCTGATCTTTTATGATTAACTTGTTGTTTTAGTCTTTGTTGTGCTTAATTCAAATGAAATTTGGTCACTTGAACTGCTACTTCTTTTTCTTGCATGGTTTGAGGTACCAAATAGTCGTGAGAATCTCCTATAAAATAAGGAACATAAACAGGTGAGGGGTACCCATAGAGAACCTAAAAAAGGTTGGAGTGAATGGTCGAACGGTAGGTTATATTGTAACACCATTCTGTGAGTGAAATCCATCATGCCTACTTTTTTAGAGCATCATCATGGAAATATCTCAAACAGGTCTCTAATATTTTGTTGATGGTCTCTATCCATCCATTCATCTATAGATGGTAAGAAGTTGAAAACTTCAAATCCATTCTTTGAAGTTTAAATACCTCCTACCAAATGTTGTTAAATAACAAGGTGTCTCTATCGCCCACTATCTCGTTAGGCATCCCATGAAGTTTGAATACGTGATTAATGAAGAGCTAAGCTATTTCTTGAGCAGTATAGGGATGGTTAGTTGCTATAAAATGAGAGTATTTACTACATGTCCAAAACCATAATGATTACCGAATTGCTTTTGGACTGTGGTACCCCCAATGGAACAAGTTCTAAACTCATTTAATTGTAGCTAGCATACTAGAGTGACAGCCTTGAGGATGATCATGAGTCAGAGTTATTAATGTTTTCCTCAACTTCGATTCATGGCTTGGTACTAGAATACCCTTCCATTGAAGCATCCCTTCCCTTCATTCATATGCCCCTAAGTTCACCATCTTGTTTTCCAACTTCAGTATAAGAACCTAGGGAGTTGCATCTCTTTCCTACCTTTGTTTAATTTCCTTTAGAAGTTGTGTCTATACTTGAGAGATAATCATTGTTAACAACTCCATGTTTGAAATGTGAGACAAAGCACCTACTACTTGGTTATTTTTCCTGTTACTATAAATAACTTCAAAATCATACCTTATCATCTTAGGTAGTCAATTTTGTAGGAAAAGGATTGTTATCCTTTGCTCCAAAAGATACTTTAGAATTTTGCGTTTAGTTTAGACCTTAAATGGTCGACCACAAAAGTAATGGTGTCAGTGTTTGATTACTTTAATGATCGCCAAAAACTCTTTTTCATACGTTGATAACCCTATTTACTTAGGAACATAATGGAGTGTTGATTTTGTTGAAGTACGACTCCATTGCCACTCCTACATATGTTTTCCTTTATGATAAAGGATTGCAAGAAATTTAAGAGAGAGAGTACCAATAGAAAAATAAGTGCTTCTTTGAGTTGATCTAATGCTCCTTTTAGCTCCCCCTCCACTTGTTAATTCCTCCTTGTTACTCCTCTCCCCACTTACTAGTTCCTCTTAATTGTTTCTTAAGTAACTCGATTAAGGGTTTAGCCATTTCTCCATAGTGCCTAATAAATCTTTTATAGTATTCTATCAGTCATAGAAACCCTTTTACTTCCTTCAGTGAGTGAGGTCATAGCCACTATTCGATGGTTTTGATCTTGTTAGAATTGGTGGGTACCCCTTTAGCTAAAATGTGATAGTTCAAGTATCCAATTTGTCTTTGCTCCAAATATGCACTTACTCCCTTTAATAATGAGGTAATACATCTAAAGCACTCGCAAAACTTAGTGTAGATTCCCAGATGTTACAAAATACTATATACAAGTATGTCGTCAAAGAAAACGAAGAGAAGTTTCCACAAGTATGGCTTAAAAATCTCATCCATGAGGCCCTAGAATATTGATGAAGCATTTGTGAGTCTGGAGGGTATTACCAAGAATTCGTGGTGTCCTTAATGTATGCGAAATATTTTCTAGGTATATCCCCCTACATTCATGCAAATTTAGTGATACTTAGACCTTGTATCAAGCTTGTAGTACCAGTTAGATCCTACTCATCCAATAACTCCTCGATTAATAGGATGGGGAATTTACTCTTGTTTTTTTTTGTTTAACTCCCTCTATACTCTATACACATTCTCCATATCTATTTTTTACTAATACTACTAGAGATGCATATGAACTCGTGCTATGTCAAATGAATCATTGCTCTAATAGTTCCTTAACAACCCTTTCTATCATAATTTCTGCTCTCTTGAATACTTGTAAGGTCTAAATTTTATGTCATCTACCCTTTCTCAAAGTTGAATGTCATGGTCATGAGTGCTTCTTGGTGGAAGTTGCTTGGGTTCCTTAAAGTCTTTGCTATATCCTATCAATAGTCCATTCAATTCTTCCAAAGTAGGTAAATTTTCTTATAAATCCAATTGTTGCATGTGAAGTTCAATGGGGTAGAATAAGTGCAACATATATAAAGATCCTTCTCTAGAATTATTCATCAACTGGTAATCACTTATAATGTAACTCTGTGAATCACCTCTGTTGGACCCCGAACTTTTTCGTGATGAATTAAGCATGATTTATTTTGGTTAGATTTTTATTAAGCCTAATTTAAAT
>JANZLH020000379.1:777194-803526 GCA_026770325.2 Erythroxylum fimbriatum
TAAGTCCATTAACGATAGTTTGAAATCGTCCAAACATCTGATCAATAGACTCATCTTCCTTCATCTTAAACAGCTCATACTGGTGTACAAGAATACTTATCTTGGACTCTTTCACCTGGTTTGTGTCTTCATTCGTGATGCATAGAGTGTCCCACATATCCTTTGCAGTGTCGCATCCATGGACTTTATCGTGTTCACTTCTGCTTAAGGCACAACTCAGAAAGAACTTGGCCTTTTAGTTTAGTTGAAATCTAGCTTTTTGATCAGCTGACCATCTAGTACGAGGAATGACATTTTCTTCATCGTCCATCAGTATGTATGGTCTATTCTCGATGATGTCCCAAAGATCAATATGTGTCGATTCTATAAAGAGCCGCATCCTATCCTTCTAATAATGATAATCCTCACCATTGAATGCAGGAGGTCTTGTGACGGAGGCGCCTTCAGCTATAAAAACATGTAATTCAGCCATGAATCTTTGTCCTCACTTTAAAACAGTGGTTCTTAGAAACCGAGCTCTGATACCAACTGAAGTAAATCACTTGTTATTATAGAATGCAAGTGCAATATACAAAATGACAAGAAGGGGGGGTTGAATTGTGTATCCTTTTTCTTAAATACAAACCCCTTTCTTATTTCTTTGAAACCAAACTTTTTCAAACTCTTAAATGAATATCAAAAATGTTTATACGAAAATATCTACGTAGTTAAATCGCAAATAACTCCTATATACTTGTTTAAGAACAATAAAAATTAAAGTAGAGAGTTAGAAGATGGATACGACGATTTTATCCTGGTTCACCCCAAACCTTGGGCTACGTCCAGTCCTCAGAGTTCGTCTGAGATTTCACTAAACTTCTCCAAAGTTACAAGTATTCTTTCCCTCTTATAGCCTCTTCAGATCTCTTACACAAAGTATTATTTTCACTCTCTTAGCCTCTTCAAGCTCTCAGCTTTTCCTTTCTCTCACTAGAAAGATATTACGAGCTTTTTGTTACAGTAAAGATTGCTCTCGTGTTTTGCACAACGAATACAGAATTTTGTTAAAGTTGAAAGATCAAATCAATAAAAACTCAAAAACTAATTCAATCTTTGACTTCGACTGATATTTATCGCCTTCGTCTCCAACTGCTTCTTGATAACTGCTTCGTGTTTCTTGTAGAAACCATTATTCAGTTAAGTTCTGTAACTAACTCTAACTGACTAACTGTCCGACGTACTAGCATATCTTCGTCTTCGTATCATCTGTGTTTTTCTCTTTCTTCTGTGTTTTCCCCGCTTTTTCTGTGTTTTCAACTTCTTCTGTGTTTTCAACTTTTTATATGTTTTCATCTTCTTCTATGTTTTCAACTTTTTCTTTGTTTTCCGCGCTTCTTCTGTATTTTCAACTTCTTTTGTGTTTTCAACTTCTTCTGTGTTTTTTGCACTTCTTCTATGTTTTCAGCTTCTTCAGTGTTTTCACTTTCTTCTGTGTTTTCAACTTCTTCTGTGTTTTCAACTTCTTCTGTGTTTTTCGCGTTTCTTCTGTGTTTTCAACTTCTTATGTGTTTTCAACTTCTTCTGTGTTTTTAACTTCTTCTGTGTTTTCAACGCTTCTTATTTGTTTTTAACTTCTTCTGTGTTTTCAACGCTTCTTTTGTCTTTTTACTTCTTCTGTGTTTTGTTGCTTGTTCTGTCTTTTGGCACTTCTTCTGTCGTTTGGCACTTCTTCTGTGTTTTGACTTCTTATGTGTTTTTGTTGCACGCTTAACACACTTATCAAAACAATTCATTTATTTCTAATATTGTTATTATTTGATTGTCACCAAAATTAATAAACGTGAAGCCATTTTGACTTAACATTATGTCCTGTTTGCCCTTTGCTGTTAAGTGAATGATCATCAAATAAGGTTGTTTTTTGGTTTTGCTTTTTTCTGAAGTTTCAAGCTTTATCTATGTTTTTCTGGTATATGTGATGAATTGTATACAGAAAATGACAAGCTTTCTCTTCCATTTTGCTATGATACTTTTTATCTTGTGTCTTGTCCACATCTTGCTTTGAAGTGAACGATCATCAAGTAGGGTTGCTTTTTTTATTTGGTTTTGGTCTAGAGTTTCAAGATTTATCTGTGTTTTTCTAGTATATGTGATGGATTGTATGCAGAAACTGACATAAGCATTCTCTTCCATTTGGCTACGGTACTTTTTATCTTGTGTTCTGTCTGCCTCTTACTTTGAAGTGAATGATCATCAAGTAGGGTTGCTTTTTTTATTTGGTTTTGGTCTAGAGTTTCAAGATTTATCTATGTTTTTCTAGTATATGTGATGGATTGTGTGCAGAAACTAACAAAAGCTTTCTCTTCCATTTGGATATGATACTTTTTATCTTGTGACTTGTCTGCCTCTTGATTTGACGTGAATGATCGTCAAGCAAGGTTACCTTTTTGTTTTGTTTTTGGTCCAAAGTTTCAAGCTTTATCTGTGTTCTTTGGTATATATGATGAATTGTTTTTAGAAATTGACAAAAGCTTTCTCTTCCACTTTGTTATGATAATTTTTATTCGGATCTTCACCTAAGGTACATGTTCACTCTCTGATTCTTTCTTCTTGTTCTCGATTCCTTAATTTTGGGCTCTTCTTTTGCTTCAGTCTAGCTTTGTTGCATGTTTAACGAATGGTTCAAGAGCTTGATGACCCTTTTTTATGTATAACTCTTTCTCTTGAAGCTTCTAGTTTTTTTCCTTTTTTTCCTTTACCGAAGATGGTATTATTCTATTTTTAATTATTTATTCTTACTTTAGTATAAGGTCTTTTAACAGGTATTTAGTTATTTTATTACATCTTTTATGTTTATTTGATTTTTTTGTAATATATTCATGTCACCTTTGCATATAAGTCTATCAGAAATAGCTTCTCTACTAAGTAGGAGTAAGACTGATAAGTTATTAAATTTAAGTATAATATAATACTAATATTAATCAGTAATTTTCTTTTCTGTAATCTCATAATTTAGAAAACAAGTAGTTTAAAATTATGAGATAAATTCAATCTAAATAATCATTAATAAATTAATTAATATAGAAGCTTGTTAACACAATAATTCAAAATTCAAACTTATAAAAAGCAACAAAATCGAACCAATCAATATAAGTAGCGTGGATTAGCTCTTTAATCCCTCTAAGAGGAAATATCCACCAATAATTGATTGACTTGCGAGTACGACATGTCGTTTTCAGGGTAAGAGTAATGCGGTCTGGTCGAAATACGTACAAATTATTTTATATACACAATAATTTATTATGCATTTGTGTTTAAGGAATAATAATTACGAGTTTTATTACCGATTTAACTGTAAAAATTTTAAATAATTTAAATTTTTGATTCAATTTTTAACTTTTTGATTCAATTTAATTTAATAAATTTTATTGTTAAAAGTTGACTAATTTATTAATTAATGGTCTATTTTTATAAAGTAATTAGTTCTTATAAATCATGATAAATCAATTAATTTTTATTTAATAATCTTTTTAAAGTTAGCCTTCAAAATTTCTGATATATATATATAATCTCTTTTAATTGTATTTTTAACATCTTTAATTTTATTTAAAATTTAATCAATTTTATAATTATCTAATATTAATTGAACCCTTTAAATTTTAAATTTTTGTTTATCTTATTGATTTTTTTTAGTTTTAAAACATTAAATTTTATTATTATAACACGAAACCTTGCTCTTTAACATTGATGGTCCCCGGGAGATGGTACATTCCAGCAATAATGGGATATTCCTTTTTGGAGTAGGTAAGAAGACTCGAAGAGCAATTCTGACCCTATTTCATTAAATTTCAATTACATATTTTTATGAGTTCTACGAAAATATGTGGACTAAATTAAGGAACAAAGGGTTAGAGCATTTTAACAGAAACATGTTACTCTAACGATGAAGAAATTGGCAAGTTGCTATTTTTGGAGATGCAAGAAAATGTTTTAAATATATTTGACAAATAATCAAATACATTTAATAGTTTATAAATCATATTTTAAAATTTATTAATTTAAAATTAAATTATTAATAAATCGATAACTAATAGAAATAAATGTTCACTTTCGAAATATTCTTAAATATTGTACAACACTAGTTAGTACAAGGTTTTAAAAGAGGCCACATAGTCACATACCATGAAGCCCCTATAACGATCACGGAATCTTGCTCGTGGTAGGTGGCATTTTATGACACCCATACATCATTGTCGGCCGGGGTCCCAATTCCCAATTCCTTTCAATAATGTCACAAAATATATTTTTCGGTTATATCATATGATTTTATATGAAATTGAACCTTCGATAATAAAAATCATCGAGCCTAACACGAATCATATGTTATATTAATACCAATTCGTCACAAGAGACAAGGAATAATATTGCAATTCGAAAAGGGTAGGTAACAAGATTAGGTTGAAATGACAACAATTGGCGTGTTTCATGCTGATGTTGGTCAGGAACTAAGAGTTGACTAGCATGAAAGATGAGATTGGATGCTCGTAGACCTATTCCAATTTATCTAATTAGATAAGTTCCAAACAAAAGTTACCCAGATAAAACTTTAGAATAATAATAAGTCTATTTAGGTTGGTCTAATTTTTTTATAATTCAAAACTCAATTAATTTTTTTTTTAACTTTAAGTTGAATTTGATTGTTTTTATCATCTTTAATTAAATTAGAAATTGAATTTGCAGTTTAAAAGGTTGACGTATTCGGGAATTTCTAGATCTACGCTTATTTTCAACTCTCCAAAGTATTTCGTCGCTTACTATACCCTTCCTCGTCTCTGGGTGTCTAAGTATCTATCGTAAGCCTTTCTTCATTTAAAACTCGCCCTTAACTTTAAAGTTAAAGGATATGCTATCTTAAGGTGCTACTAAACTAAAAGGAAAGATCTTATCAACATCCATGAATGATAAATCATAGATCGAACTATCGAATCAGAAAAATTAGGTGCTATCGTATCGCCTTGTATCGGCTAAGTTAACAAGTTGGAGATAAGCGAATATTTGAATATGAATCAAATTTTAATTAAAATTTGTTATTTTAATAATGTGATATTTCTACTCAACAGCACCCGGATGTTCATCTATTTCTTAATCAACAAAAATTAATGTTTTGAATTGAATTATTGAAGTTTTTAAAGATTAATCACTTAATTAAAAATTTTTAAATGTGAGACATTGAATTAAAAAATTATAAAAATTAAATACTTTAAAATTAATTAATCCCTATATGTTCAATCTAATGTGTTAATAAAAATTAAGTTCTTAATTAATTAAAATGTTATTTATAAGTTGTTTTTAACTAATTAGAACATTTTTTAAGAATTTAGAAGTACCTAAAAAATTTTATTTAAATTTAATCGATCAATTAAATTTAAATTAATTTAAAATAACATAAAACATATAATTTAATTTTGAATTATTACTTCGTTGTAAGAAATATGATGTGTATTTATGCGTCCTTTTTCTTCAAAGTTTCAAGTAAATTCATTAAATATATGAAGTTAAAGTATTTTGAACGAATTAATGAGATGAATTCAATTTAAAGTGTTAACAAAAATTAACTTTTAATTGCTTTATAATATTATAAATAAATAAAGTCTTATTTATAAATAATTTCTTGAGGATTTAAAAAATCTAAAACTTCTAATTTTAAATTATTTTTAAATAAACTCACTTACCTTTAAGAATTTTTAATGTGTATTTAAAAATTTATGCATTCCTCTTCTTTAAAACTTCATCTATAAGAATGACACTTGGGCTGGCCCAACTCATTCTACACAGGTTAATAGGTTAGGTTTAGGTTGATCAGACCTCAAACTTGGCTCAGTCTCAAGTTCAGATTTGGCTCAATTATAAAATGCTACTTTAAATAAAATCATTTTTTCATTTTTAATTTAATTGTTTTAAAAGATTGGGCCGGACTGGGCATGGCTGATCCCTATTATTATTATTTTGATTACAAGGAAGAAAACTCAAAATAAAACTAACACGCGACTAACGTGAAACTTGGCGGTGCAAAGTGCCTAGCTTGTCTTGGTGAATGCTATGAAGAGCAGGTAAAGGAGGTTCTTGTAGTAGATGAATACTGAGAGTAGCCAATCCTGCGAGATGCGCTAGAATATCTGCGCACTGGTTCCCTTCGCGATGTACATGCTTAGACCCCTTTCATGTTTAGGCTTACACACCGATTCCGAACCCACTAAGGACATTTTCTTGTGTTCATTAGTAAAATCCCATATAAAATTAAGCATGACGCGTTTCAAATCGTCACATAGTCCTCTCGAAAGCTTAACTATTTGCATCGTGAAAAAGGAAATGACCGAAATCACTGATTGAGTTAAGGCGACTCAGCCTGGTAGCTTAGCTGATCCCTATTCAAATCATCATTTAGAACATTTTAATCACTCACAACCAACAAAGTAACATGCGGAGATAGTCACAAGGCGCGCCAACCATTGAACTCATCGCCATAGCCGATTCCCTCTGTCTGT
This sequence comes from Erythroxylum fimbriatum, assembly GCA_026770325.2. Lineage (NCBI taxonomy): Eukaryota > Viridiplantae > Streptophyta > Magnoliopsida > Malpighiales > Erythroxylaceae > Erythroxylum > Erythroxylum fimbriatum. Next base: position 783,716 of record JANZLH020000379.1, read on the forward strand.
CTCTCCGCAGCTATGTCCCCTCCAACTTCCTAACTGAACTCAAAACGGCACCCCTCACACCCAAAACGACGATGACACTCCTCACTTACTCATCTCCTCGCATCACCACCACCACCACCGCCACTCTCTACCTCACCACCGTCTCCACCGCTGCCTCCGCCGGGCGCGTCACAGCAAGAAATTCTAATATCTCCTTCCCAATTCTCTCTCACCCTCCATATTTCCATTACAGTCCCAAAATTCTTAAAATTTCTTCAAGTCCCGCCCAACTCAAGCCCTTTAATTCATTTATCAGAGCATACCAATCGGACGATGAGTTGCCAATTCATAGCTCCGATAGTTTTAGCCTCGATGCTTTTCTCTCGGTCGCCGAGTTGTTGTGTGTGTTGTCGTCAGCGGTGGTTATGGTCAGCCACGCGTTGAACAAATCGGTGTTTAACTACAAAAGTGGGTTTTGGGGGGGCAACAAGGTGCTTGTTTGGGGAGTGGTGGTGATGGTGGGCGGTATGGCGATTGGGTCGTGGATAAGGAGGCGGCAATGGCGCCGGATTTGTGGCGCTACGGTTGGACGCGGTGGAGAGAGTGTGAATTTAGTGGGCAGGATTGAGAAATTGGAGGAGGATTTGCGGAGCTCGGCTACAATAATTAGGGTTATGTCGAGACAGCTTGAGAAGTTGGGGATTCGATTTCGCGTTACAAGGAAAGCTTTGAAACATCCCATTGATGAGGTATAACAATTCGTCTGCTTTCTTTGTTGATAGTTCTTTAGAAGTTGTTGCGTTCATGAAACGAATTAGACAGTCCTGGAGAGTCATTGGAAGATTGATTTGAGAAGAAGCAGGCTACAAATTGAAGTGCAGGTTTAGTAATTCAGGTTTTCGTGAATGTATTGTAAGAGTCGAATATGCAAGAAGCTAGAATAGAGAACTTTTATGTTAGGGATACTGTAGATAGCAATCAAGATCAGAGATGCTCGAGAAGATTTAGTGATGGTACTTGTTTCTAAATTTTACCTTTCCCCACCTTCTGGGAAGATTTGTATGGAATCTATGAGGAGCCTTAAATACTGTCGATGATCAAATCAGTGATATAACGAAATTATTAACTTTCTTAATTGTGTATCCTGTAAGCTCTAAGCAGTGAATTTGACCTGTTCGCATCTGCTACTGATACTGCTTTGTTTACAGGTATAATTGGATCCAAAGATGAAAGTATTTCGACAATTGGATCCTTAATTTTCTCGGCTAAGTAGTACATTTTGTATAATTGAGCATGGAGCCTTATTATAGAGGAAAGGGGGGACAGGGGGTTGGGTGGCTATCAGAAATTGTGACGTTTGAGTGGTTATCAGAAATTGTGACGTGGAGGCAATGGCTGAGTGATTAACTGGTTATGGTTAATTTAAGAGTTTAGATTTCTACGATTCTTTGACTTGGCATGGTCATCTCATCTGATAAGAGAACAAAATACTGTAATGCATTTCAGTGGCAAAGTAAAATGTTGTGACCTCACATGGATAGGTTACATGTGTTTTTCCTATATCATTATTCATTGGTCTATGAATATTAGGAGGATTTTACTCTTGGATTTATGGTTAGCTGTCTAAAATACTTGTAGCTTCTTTGCCTGTTTTGGAGGCTGCACATGAAGATGTTTTAACAAAATAGCATCCCATCCTTCATGTTTGAATGGGTTTTGGTTAGATATTGTGCGGCTTCAGAATAATCCTCAAGCAGGCAAAAGTAGTGTAATTTAGAGTGCTCAATTGGTTATCCCAAAGTCCCAAATGTTCAGAATCGCTCTTTATCTCATGGTTTACACAAACAATGAATTGCTCTTTTGCGATACTCTTTTTGCATGTTAGTAATCTCAAAACTTGTTAGGATTTGGCATTTGGTTTTATTTGGTCCATTCAATTTCATGGAAGAAATGATGCAAGCTTTCGTTTCGTAAAAGCAAAGTTTCTTTCATTCTTTTTATATAAGATTATCAGCTTACTTGCATTTGAACTTCTTTTCTTTTGAAGACTGCAGCTTTGGCCCAAAGGAATTCCGAAGCAACTCGAGCATTAGCAATACAAGAAGATATTCTCGAAAAGGAACTTAAAGAAATTCAGAAGGTTTTGCTGGCAATGCAGGTAAATTTCAACTGTAAATATTGCATCTGCTGGCTGTATGATAATTGTGTATCTGGAGTTTATATCATAAAATTTGGCACATATTCTGCCCCTTTTGAACAAAATGAGCGATGATAACTTTCCTTGACTTGAACAGCAAACTTTATCCCACAATATCTGCATCTTATGTTCTGCAAATCATCTGCTATTGAAAGATGAATTCTGCTGATTTTTTGGCTTCTAGAAGTTAACGGGCTTTATTATCTATGCCAAGTTCACTTTCAAATTGGTTGCCAAGCTTTAATGACCTGCCTAACATTAGTTGGTGCCATTTGAAAGTGCATAGCCAGATTAGGAAAACATATTCTTTGTTTATTACATAGTAGTGCTGCTATCCTTTGCAAGTTTAATGCCACTTTTCCATATAATAATGTTGGATGAATAAAGAAGGAGAAGAATCTATATATATTACCTTTTATGACAAGCGTAAGTGTCATTAATGATCAGATATGGGGCTTATTAGTTATTACGATTTATGATGCGAGTTGGAAATACTGTTGGTTGATCTTCACTTTCTTTTTTCCTGTTGTAGGAACAACAACAAAAACAACTGGAGTTGATTCTTGCAATTGGAAAGGCTGGGAAGTTATGGGAAAGCAGACAGCAACCTACTAAACAACAAAGTGTGATTGAAACATCTGATATAAAAGAGGAGGTGAAACGTCCAACCCCCCACGGGACCGAGGTTTCTAGTCCGAATGCAGGAGCCAACAATGACAGACTGTAGGGATTTTGAAACAGTAAACAGTAGTTCGGATTCTCTTGAATTCATCAATGATCAATCCCAAAAGGTCAATTTTCCGACATTGAACAGGTAGCTGTGCTGTTCTGTTGCAACTGGAACAGCAACACTGGCCTTGGAGTTGTCATGTGAGAGGCGGCTTTCAAGTTTCTTGATTCTAATTTCCATCCAGATCCAGTTGAGTGACAGTGGAAGCACAGATGAGAATAAAGAATAGAATCACGAAACATTGAGACTCAAAGTTTTGGCTGTGTACTCAAAACTTATTTCTTGTTGTAATATGTTCAATTTCGATGCTCCTATGTAAAACTCGATAAATGAATATTCGATAAATTAATAATCTCGATTAAATAATAATTTTTTTTGATTCCAACTTGGGCCAATGGGATAAAACAATAACTTCGCTTAATGCATGAGATAATAGATTTAAAAAAATTCATTGAGGTCCACTGAAAATATAAAATAATAATTCATTAAGTAAGTATGAAAATTACATATATAATTTATAAAATAAATTACTTCTTAAAAAAATTTTATTTCAAATTTTATGCTTTCTTAAAATATGTATCTATAGTCAATTGATTCTTCTTTTCATATGAATTGAATTCAATTTCATCTTTAACTTTTTGGAGGGCATAAACTACATTTGACAAATACTCTGCTGACCTTTTAAAAGTATTTGATATTATTGATTGACTAATAGAGATATCAAACTTTTGTTGAATCCACTATTGCAAATCTTTTTGACTTGAAGAGGGATGCTAATTTTTGTACTCGCATAATGCTTTTCTCATCTCATTAGTTAGCGTATATTTTTTTACACATTTCAAATGAGTAGCCATGGAAGAGAAGATATAATATATGAATTTTTATATTTTGGTATATGAAGTTAAAGTACATGTATCTATTTATAAACTTTATACAGTACTGTGTACTTGAAACAATTCACAACACTTCATATTCTAACACTTCATATTCTCATGTACCTACATGCATTCTATTTTGAATCACGCTAATCTAAGATTAATAAACTTATTTTTGATAAGATTAATAAACTTAGATACAATGCACCATTATTAATTAATTGTTTATTTTTTTCTTAGTTACGAAAAAAATTAATTGTTTAATTTGACAAATATAATGTACAAAATAAAAATTATTCTATAATTTAATAAATATTAATTTATCGATAAATTAATAAAATATTCATTTATCGATAAATTAATAACTCCGTATAAGATAAATTAATAAAATATTCATTTATCGATAAATTAATAACTCCGTATAAGATAATAATTTTTCAGGTGCTAACAATATTCATTTATCGAGATTTTACTGTATATGTATTCTTAGCCTTATTACTATTACCCAGTTTGAACCAGGCACTCCAAAAGAAAAGGTCAAGTATGAATTTGCAATAGAATATATTAGAGAAATGGAGTTTCAAGGCCCAAACCTCAACAAAACAAAACGAAACGCTTCTCGACCAGGCGCATTGAGAAGCCCCATGAATTCAACAAACGAAGCCCCGAAGCCCACATTCTTTTCAACTTCTCAAATTTCCCTCCAATTCTCAACTAAAAGGCTGTCCACGCCATCAATCCGCGCGACTACTAAATCAACCAATCACCTATCATCTGACACACTATATAAAGCATAAACAAATCCGAGAACCATCATTCCAATCCTTTCTGCGGTTTTAAATCCTTTGCTTCCCTATTTCATTATCCAAGTAGTTCACCATGGCAAAGGCAGATAAGAAGCCGGCGGAGAAAAAGCCAGCGGCAGCGGAGAAAGCTCCGGCGGAGAAGAAGCCGCGAGCGGAGAAGAAGCTCCCTAAAGAAGGCGGTGCCGACAAGAAGAAGAAGAAGGCGAAGAAAAGCGTGGAGACATATAAGATATACATATTCAAGGTGCTGAAGCAAGTGCACCCTGATATTGGTATCTCCAGCAAAGCCATGGGGATCATGAACAGCTTCATCAATGACATCTTCGAGAAGCTTGCTCAGGAAGCTTCTAGACTTGCCAGGTACAACAAGAAGCCCACCATCACCTCTCGCGAGATCCAGACCGCGGTCAGACTCGTCCTACCGGGGGAGCTGGCCAAGCATGCTGTTTCTGAGGGTACCAAGGCGGTTACTAAGTTTACTAGTTCTTAGGATTAAGATTAGGGGTTTTGGAGATTGGTGTTTGATGGTTGTTTCTTAAGGAATTGTTTACTGAATATGGCTATATGGCTGCCTGCCTAGTGCCTACACTGCAACTTAGTCTGTGGGCATTTTAATTAACAAAAGAAGAGGAGGATGCTAATGTCAAAACATTTTATTTACTGAATCAAAGAATGAATGAAGAAATAGATTAAGTAAGCCGTTCCCTTTCCTTTGTTGCTTTTTTAATTAATTCGAACAAAAAAAACTTTGTATTAATTACAATTACAGTATGGAGTATGCTCGAATCACTTCCACAATGGGTGCACGGCACAGTGGGCACTTGCCTCCTCCTCTAGTTAACTCATTTGCACATTTTGAACAAGTGCACATGTGACCACATCTGCCAGAAAACAATTCCAAGTTCCAACATCGCTGAACTCATTTAAGAAAAAAAAAAAAACAAAATCATTTCCCCGTACCTGTACAACAGAGAATCTATGTGACTATCACAACAAACGCAGCATGTCCCTTTCCTCACATGATCCCATTTAGATCCATCTTCAGATGTCTCTGCTGCGACGCAGTTAACAAATTGCTAAGTGAAAAATTTTCAAGAATTATAATCACTTTCTATTATTTTGATGGACAAGAAAAAATCGAAAAGAACCTTTATTGTCATCAGGTGATCTAGTAAGTGCTGCAGAGACTTCCTGTCTCACAGAGCGCTGCAACTCAAGTTGCAAGTCCATGCAAGCCTCCAACATCCTCTGCATGTGGCTCATTCCTTGTTGTAGTCTACCCATGTCTGTTCTCAAATCATTAATCATCTCCCACTCCTGTCACGTTTCAGCATCCAGATTCAGAATATTGGTAGAAAACTCGGGGAAAGTTCTCTTCTCATACTGTTGAAGAGTGGAAAAGCAATGATGCATAACATTCAAAAACAACTTCCAAGAAAATGCTAGTAATAAGTTGAGAAGTGTTCAACCACCATTAACACTTCAACTTTTATAATGCAAATCAAACCAAAAAGAAAATTTAAAAAAATTCTCACGAGATTCTAGTACTATGAGAACAGGAAGCGAAATTAGAATTATCATGGCAATCATTACATTGGAGATGGCTGATGGTTTTCTACCTTTCAATATCAATACTAAACAAAAGAAGCATCCTATAATTTTGTTTCCTTTTTTTGTTCACAAGTCACTACTGGAAATCATTCAAAGTGCAAAATAAACACATATAGTGCCAGACTATTCAATAAAAAAACTCTTTAACGTTTTAAAGACTACCGTTTCATTAACGAACAAGAAGAATTATTCCAAGTTAGGAAAGATGACATACAAGTTCAGAACGTTGCATGCTATGGCGAGACCATGTATTGTGATGCAAATCCTGGTGCCAAAGTGGCTGGGGTGGGGGCACCGGTGGAGATGGCGGAACCAATGAAGGCCGTTGCATGACATCTTGCTGGTCTTCATTTTGTTCATCTCTCTGCTGTTCATCATCCTGCCCAGGCGAAAAAGGATTTGATGTTGACAAATTTCTGCGCAGATCCCAATCAGTACGAGTATGGCCTTGCCTTTCAACATATGATTGTATCAGTTGGTCCAGACTTTCACGAAACCCACTGTGAAGTAAATTTGACACACTTCTCCTGTAACATGAACAGAAATTTTTATCATCTGAATCCCACTCATAAACAATTAATGATTCCGAATTTAAGGCATTGACCTTGAAATTGTGATGCTGAAAGGATTTATGGTCACTTGTGATCAGTCCATATAACTAAATATAGCTTTTGAAAGTACCTGCTCAAAAGTTCCCTAAGTTCCATGCTGTACACATTATCATCATCAGGTGGATTAAATCTATTCAATCTTCTCATGAAAGAGCGGTGACTTCTAGGGGGATCAGAAGGTCCACTTGTCCAACTTTCAACAGCTTCTCGGACATCCACTGGATGACCTTGTTCATTGTGTACATCTCTAGGTGTTTCCTGGGGCCAATCATCGAGTGAAGATTGCTGCCAATTTCCGTCCATAGGTTCTGCACTAACATCCCCCCATTCATTTGGTTGATTGGGATCTGACTGTTGCCAGTCTAGTCTGTCATCACCTGAATTTCTTTCCTGCCAACCATCCGCCTGATCACCAGATCCCCGCCAATTCATGTTGTCAACTGTAATGCTCTCAACGCTGTCTGTATGATTAGGCAACTGATGGAGATGACTATCTGGATTTCTAGGCTGTGATTGCTCATTGTCATCATGTCGGGTATCCTGTGAGGTGCTTATTTGAGTTCGATCATTTCTAGAATCATTAATATTATTATTAGATGGGTATCAGAGTGGGGACTTACTTGACCATGAACAATATGTTCTAACCTTGAGAGCAACCCTTCCCTGAAATAACGAGTTCTCTATTAGGAAAATCAGGTGACAATGCCTTTTCACATTGCACAACAGCAGTTTACGGAAAGCTCACACTTTAACAAGCCAAAATGAGAGGATCATAATTAGGAAAGAAGTAAAGTTAGCTCTAAAGCAAACAAACAAGCAAACAAGTTACATGAAGGAAATAATGTTGACCTACAAAAAGAAAACAATTGGATGCCACTAATGTTTTCATGCATGAAAAGGAGGAAGAAACAAAAACACAAGGAAAAGGAGACGAAGAGTCGTAGCAAGAGAACAGAAATTTTGCCGTGAAATTCAGTTCAAGCCAGCTAGTGTTTTTCCAAGATCAAGTAACATCCTTAAATAGGGTTCTATCAGAAGATCAAGAAAATGAAGAAAAGTTGCAATTTAGATAATACCTCATCCCAGTGATGTCTGGAAAAGCAATGGGTATATTAAGGATCAATGCTGATTAGATTTAAAGTGGTAAACCTAGTTATTAAGGTTTTGGGTGGATTAAGATGATTGCAGTGAGGCATCCATATCTCATATAATCTTTGAAAATGCCAACAAGATCATTTATACGATGGTATATGATGTATGGACCAAAACTTACAACCTATAACATTTCCAAACGCTGTCTGTTCCAACAAGAAAAACAATTCCGTACTGCACCATATTTGCTATGAGGGGTTATACTTTAGTGAAAAGATAATGTGTGGCTAAATTCACCAGACCAGCCATAAAATATTTTGAAGATAAAGACATCAGCATTCCAATTCTCCAATCATGAATCTGCTTTTGTAATAGACAGCGAACTATCTTTGGACCAAGATAAGTAACAACATTTGATAACGGTATAATGCACCCAGGATCAATAGCAGTGATGGCTAGGGCATTGCCCTGAAGGCCAATGCCATTGACTTGTAAAAATATGTACCTTAAGCCAGAAACAGTGTGTCGTTGTCTTAGTTGAACTAGTTCACTAGCAGCCATGGAAGGTGGTCTCTCATCCTCAATAGTTCTTTCATTTCGCAAGAATCTGCCTCTTAACAATGACTGGAAAAACATGAGAATGTTACTAGTAGTCCTCTTCCTTATTATCGTCTAAATCCTCCCCAAGCACAATCTACTAACAGGGTACGCAGCACACAGACACACGGACATATATATATATATATATATATACTATAGAGAGAGAGAGAGAGGACTATAAAGTAACCTGAATGCGATTACGATGGGCAAAATCAGATACAGCACGATGCTCTAGTAAACCCTGAAGCTCCCTCTGTCTTTCCCTGTCAATTCTAACAAGTAAATCAATAAGAGCTTGTCGTCCACGCAACCTCAGCATGTCCCTACGAATATGCTCAGGCTGACCTTCGTCACGGTCAGCTGCTGAGACATCATGGGATTGGTAAACCTGTGGATCGACTCCAGCACCAAGGTCTACCCTCTGTCGTCGACGAGTTCCTCGCTGTTCACTTGTCATTTGCACCCAGTCTCTGACAATCCTAACCCTCTCACGCTCTGGTTCACCGAGCCATTCCGCTCTAGGATTGCCATTCCTTTGGGATACATTAGAATTGTGATCACTAATGCTACTGTCCATCCAGCCCCGAACAATCTGCCTCACCCTCTCCCTCTCACCTTCACCAAGATCAGGAGATTGCTCCCTGCTAGACCCATTATTATCAACACGTTCATTCTGTGACCCCTCTCGCTCATGTGGCCAAGGTCCAAATTCATTCTCACTCTCAGTCGCATCTTCCAAACTTCCTTGTCGGCTCTCGGACATATTTGTGGTAGAAATGTTTGTAGTGGACTCCACCCTTCTTTGCTGCCTCAATCTCTCCCTTGCTCTATTTAACAAATGTTCATCCTCAAGCTCCCGCCACATTTGCAAAATTGTGGAAGCCTGAGTGCTCGGTCTTTCTACCGCACCCTGCCGTTGTGAAGTTGGTGAATGCGACTCTCTCAAAAATGATGAATCAAGCATTGACACAGTGTGTAGGCCCGCGAGTGCCATCAACTCGGACTCCCGATTCCTCCTCTCCATAGTGGTGATCATCTCTTGAGCATGGCGAGCAGCCCACCGACTGAGTATCCGCGAGTGACGCCGCCTTGCTGCTGATGACTCAGCCAAGTCATTACCCTCAAGATCAGATCTTCGTCTCCGACGCACAAGCTGATCCCCTTCATTATCCTCATCCTCTGGATTACGAGTAGAGCTGCAAGAGGCATATGACATACAATCATCCAAGTGACCACGCATCAATTCCTCCAATCGCAGCTGGAACTCATTATGAGCTTCGTCCACGGAATCAGGTTTTTGCTGTATTTGTTGAAAATCTGTCATCCTCACTACAATTGCAACAACCTCACACCCACAACACTCAAAAGCGCCACCTATTAGTAATATTTCTTCTTCAAAATCCACAAAAGACAGATAGTACTTAGACGCACTAACAAATGATCAGAGCTTTCGTAACAACAGAAGACGAGAGAAAAAAACCCAGGAAACCAAATAGAAGAGGAAAAGAGCCTAATTTGTGGGAGATGGATAGCACCCCCACCTCACAACATAGAAGCAAGTGGAAAACCCAACCACAAACGCAATTAGGCTCCAAAAATTACAAGGTAATGCGCAGGTTAGGAATTGAGAATAGAGAAAAAGACGAAGGTACCCTCGGAAGCTATATGCGTTTCAAATGTAGATCCTAATATTTATTACCTCTCTTATGCCTTATCGGATCGGAAGGAGACAAAACAAAAGCGACAGACGGAGAGAAAAAAAGAAAAGAGACGTATTTTCTGTCCGCTTGCTCTGTGTTCGGAGTGAAATCGTCTCTTACTTTTATCCAAGACTAACCCTGTTCGTTATGGCACTTGTACCGAAAAATACTGTACTCCCTATTGTCCTTTACTCATTTATTAACCTCACCCCAAATTTTGCTGACCTACTGAAATTTATGACCATGCGAGAGGCAAAAATATGGAGCATATCTTGAAATGGCAGGAGGCGAGAGAAATCAGGTCCTTGTCTTACTCTTTCTCTATTAGGTGTTTGTTTGTATGCGCGTGCTCGAATGCCTTTTTCAATGATGCTCATGTGCTCACCAAATAGGTCTAGAGAATATTCACTTCTTCTTGTTTTTTTCTTTCTGGTTTTAATGAAGGACTGTAACATTGCTTGCATAATGTATGATAATATTTCTAAATTAATCTTTTACAGAGTATCATAACATTATGAGAATGATGGGAGGGTCAATTCAAGCAACAGTTGTCCCATCACTCTCGCGTGGAAATGGATCTGAATTCCTTCTGCAGTTCCTGATCTCTCTTTTTTTCTGGTATCCTTGTGATCACACTTATTCTTTCACATTGAAATCCTTTGGACAGATACCATGCACTTTGCATGATTATCCTACATAAAATTCACTTTTCCCCATCTTGTTTGTTTATGGCATGACTTGGGTAGTGAGTCTGAAGCAAGCTAAAAATATACAAATTTAAAAGACATGTGTCTTTACTGATAAACTTGCTTTCTCTCAAAGTCAAGCAGCTCATAAAAGATGTCTTATTCTTGATTGCAAGCTAAAGTTCAAAGACTATTAATTGCTTGTCTATTAGCTCTTCCCAATTAAATCTACCTATGGTTTGTAATTGAAAGAGTTTAGTTGGGAAGAGAGCACTTAAATTTCGCAAGCCTGACTGATGTTGATGTGAAGTAACATTACCTTGCAAGGATGGTCCACTTGATGGAAGGGTTTGAGCTTTCTCCTTCACTAAATTGCTGGAATCAATGGCTGCCTCGCCCACCTATTTCACATAATCATTTCTACTTTTGAAGCTTGGAAAATTTTCTCACCTTTTCCTCTTCACGCTTGACTCCAGAAAAGGAAAAATGCACCACCCAACTGGAACAAGACATCATAACTGCGAGTGCGAGACCGAGAGAGGCAAGGAAACTTGCCTCATCTGATATATGCATGAATAAAGAATCATGAACTTGTGATTATGTTGACGAATAATCAAAAGAAGAACAAGCAAGAACCATATGACGGGTTGAGCATTTGTAAATTCAGATTCTAACAATGACCTCTTCGTAAATGAATATTTATGTAATCCTTCTTTTCGTTTCAAGTATTTGATGATGAGGAAGGTAGTGACGATTACATTTCATTATTGGGAAATCGAAAGATGATCTCATCACGCACACAAATGAAATCTTTTTGTTTGATTATCCAAAAGTCATGCACTTAAATTCTATAATACGATAAAACATAAAATATAATAAATCATTAATCATAATTTATATTTTATCATAAAACTTGATAATTTTCTTGTTATTTCTTTGAACCATTCTTAAAATTGATTCTTTTTAAGTACCATAGTTCATAGTTGTATAAGTGTTTGGTTTTTAACAATATTCAAAGAACATTTGACAGAACTATATAATACAACTACTGTAGAAAAGGTTAGATAAGAAGTTCTAATTCACTTAAGGCTTAAGCCTATTAATAATAATTTAAATTTAACTTAATTAGAATTACAATTAATTCTAATTAAATACTTATTAGATATAAATAAGATTTAATATCTCATATTGATCTTTATTTATTAAATATCTCATAATTACTAATAAAGTGTTTTTTGGATTCGAGAGAAACCCAACTAGCGGAGCCCGACCACCGGAGATCCCGACGAAGCTCGACCACCGAAGCGGAACCCGACCACCGGAATTCTTGGTGGGGCCCACCACCTGCAGATAAAACCCCCGGCTAAAACCCAGCAGGTACTCATAAAGTTTCTCAAACTTTATAATCAAATTTAATTTGACTAAAACACATTTTCTTTCTTAAACCTGGTTTTTATGTGTGACCTATTATATTCTTAAATATGTTAGTAATAGTTATAAATTATAAGTCTAAACCATATTCAAAATTAGATAAATTAAACTCTTTTAATTCTTCTTTAATTAAAAATTCATTTCCTTATATCAGATTGATGTCTAGCTATGTATTATGCACACATAAATATTCCAGAATATCAAAGTGGTTTTAACTAATCTTTCTATGCATGATTTTTTTCATATAATTCAATCATTTGATCATATAATATTTTAATTAAACATAGACTATAGAATTAATTTTTACTTTATTTGAGTCAATTTATGTTAGTTCTCCACCATTAGTAATTGATTAATTAATGATATGTGAAAGTTATTGTCAAAGTATTATTCTACCTTACCTAAGAATTTCTCGAATTAATACTAATTTAAAACAACATAGCATTCTCCTTAATCACTTTAAGTGATAAATCATATATTGATCAATTAACAACCTTCATATAGTTCATACTATATCTAATGACTACCAACTGAGCTACCTTTAACTAGAATAGGTCCTAATTAATATCAAAATATAACAATCCATGTATGAGATATTTAGGAGATTTCAAGTCAAACGGTCATTGTCAAAATGACCGTGTAACATTGACCCGAAAGTCTATTTTGTGGAAAAGCTGGAAGAAATGAAGTGTTTTCACTGAACTTGGTTTGGTATTTCGATTATAACTTGCACTGTGGATCTTCAAATGAGTTGGTTCTTAACTCAGATTAAAGTAGAGACATATTTCTACAACTTTCTTGAAGAAGTTGAATTTTAACTCTGTCTCTAAGATTTTCAAAATTTGGCATGAAATTGAGTCTTGGCTTAGGCTGTAGCACTGCTAGGGACAAAAATCATATCCTGCGATTTTTGAATAAACTATATTGCTTTAGGTCGAATTAGACTGAGGTGTTTTCACCAAAGTTGAAGCTTATTATCTTAGCTTTAAATTGGTATAAAGTTTGTAATTTTTGGATATTGGAATTGAGAGTTAGGAGGTGTACAACTTGGAGGCATGATCATACATTAGTCAAAATGTCAAATACACACAGTCTGTGGTATTTTGAGCATAACTCATTGAAAACTAAACAAAATTGGATGAACTTGGTATCATTGGAAACCTATGACAAAGAGGGAAAACTTTCCAGAAGGAAGTATTACCTAATTACCTCACCTTCCTGATGAGAATAATTGAGAAAAGTGGACCCGAAGGTGGATTGAGAAATAAATCTGGATTGAGGGATTGAGTATGATTTCGCATGATCAATAATGTGATAAGATTAAATTAAGAAACCTGGATTTTTGACACGAACATGCATCATACATGTTCAGTATACATGAATGTGCATAATTGAATTCATAATGTTATACAATAGTAATATATGTTTGTGTTGAATGTTTTAGAGGAACCCTTAGAGCGACCTATTCCAGATATTGTTGAGATTTCGAGGCAATAAGCAAACAGGGGGCTTTTGTAAGTAATCTTAAATGTTCATACCTTACTCTGTTCTGCTTGTTAAGGCGTTTGATGCATGATTATATCATTGGAAGTGCTACTTATATGTGAATATGATTGACTACTTGTTTCGCACATAAAATATCTGAAATGACTTTGTTTTGCTTTAAAACTGTTAAGTCCTAGTTGTAGGTAAATAGGCATGTCTAGAAGGGTCTACAGTTGTTTCTGTGACACTTCAGTGTCTTCTGTTATTGAGACGTAAGTCTCTTTTATGATATGATACCAATTATGGTATCTTCTGTAGGAGTCCCGTTACCCACTTCTGTTGACGGATTAGCAGTCATTTGATTATGTATTCTGATATATGTTGGATTTTGAAATAAACAAAATGATGTTTTGAACTGAAGGGATTGTGCCTTGTTTGATACTCAGTTCTGTTAACTATGCAACTATTCTGAAATTTAAATATCTGCTTGTGATATAACTTGATTCAGTATGATTAATTGTCAAATTATGCATAGTTTAGTTATTACTCTCTAAGTTATATGCTTAGCATGGTAGATTTGTCCCGTGTAGGTTCTGAGCAACGTTTATAAAGACTGAGACAAGACAACCGCAATGGCTAATGAAGTCTGTTGTTTTGAAAATAATGTTGAATTTTTTGTTTGACTTTTGAGCTTGTATCTGATATGTATATGTGAATTTGTTTGTAAGTTTGTAACAACGACACTTCAATTTGGTTTGGATTTGTCAGCGAGTTTATGTTAAGTGCTATGTAATTTAATGTATGTTTGCCTGAATTGTTTACTGGAAGTTTTCGTATGTTTTGATTTGTTGTACTGTTTTGTGTTGCATTCATATAGCCTTCCAGGGGGTATGTGGGTGTTACAAGTATCACATAAAACAAGCTACTAAAAAATTTCATGTATTTTATCATTAGGATTTGTTACCTCTAGATTGGGATCCTTGATGGAATCTTGAACATGATGAGGTGCAGAATTGCCTTTTCCTCTCTTTGGGTACACTTTGCCAAACTTCTTGAGTACACATGCTAGTTGAGGATTATGAGTGTCTAATGCACTTGTTAAGAAATCAGGTAAGTCTGAAGTAAATTGGTCTGGTGTAGGTTGCTCTATAAAGGACTGGTCTGGAGCAGAAATGGGCCAGTTAATATCCACTAGAGAAATGGAAAATTTTTCCAAAGAAATGGTAGTATCCTTATTTTCTGAATTTAATGGTACTGATTTCTCCCCCTGAAGATGAGAATGAGAATAATAAGACTCAATTTCATTAAAGGTGACATCAGCCGAGATAAAGATTTTTTTAGTGGGAGGATTGTAACATTTGTACCATTTTTGGGTGGATGAGTATCCAACAAATATAGCGTAAGGCCCTAAGATCCAGCTTGCCTCTACCGGGAGAATGAACATGAACAAACGATGTGCACCCAAATATTCTAGGCTATAAGCCGATCCTAACTGGATTATTTGGGTAAAAGGTAGAGGGGGTATCAGCATGACTTTGGTTTCCAAGGCTGTATGATGGTAGTCGATTGATCAAGAAGGCAGAAGTTAGGACTACCTCTCCTTGTGGCCACCGTGGGACATTGTTATAAAAAAGAAGAGCTCTTGTACAAGCAAGAAGGTGACCATTTTTACACTCTGCAATGCCATTTTGTTGTAGAGTATAGACACAATAAGACTCATGGATAATGCCCTCCATTTGAAAGAAAGAAGATAAGGTCTGATTAAAGTAATCTTTGGCACTGTCAGATCTGACCCTTTTAATTTTGGTTTCAAATTAGGTCTGAATCATGGTATAAAACTGAGGAAGAACTATATTGACATCTAACTTGTGTTTGAAAAGAAAGACCCAAGTCATACGTGTGCAATCATCAATAAATGAAACAAATTGTTTTGCACCAGAAACATTAGAAATGGGTGTTGGACCCCATATATCACTATAAACAAGGTCAAAGGGTAGAGAACTTTTACTAATAGAAGTTAGAAAGTGCACATGCTTGTGTTTAGTAAGCTCACACACTTCACATTGAAACTCTTCTACCCTATTGCTTGAAAACAAGGAAGGAAACATATTTTTTATAACAAAGGAGGGATGTCCTAGGCGGCAATGGTAGAGCCAAACTTTTTCTAAATTTATGAGATGAGTTTCAGATAGTAGGCAGGATGTAGAAATGATGTCTGATTTTTCTTATTTGGCCGATTTCTCAAGGTAGTAAAGGCCATCCTTTGCCCTAGCATGTTCAATCCTCCTCCTCTAATCCTTTTCCTGAAATAAATAGAAATCTTGATGAAAGAATACATGACAATTTGTATCAGAAATTAGTTTTTTGACAGAAATAAGGTTGGTAGATAGTTTAGGTATATGAAAGACATTTTTAAGAATCAGACTAGGGGTCAGGTTAATATCACTAACACCAGCAATAGTAATTAAGGATCCATCTACAATAGATATTTTTTTGTTACCAAAGTAGAGCTTATAAGTTGTGGAAAGGGTTGAGGTATTGGTCATATGGTCTATAGCTCTTGAATCAATGATCCGAGAACCTTGGGAAGGGGAGTGGACTAAGGCACTTACACTACCACAGCAAGAGACTCACCAGAAAATGCAAGTGAGGTACTACCTGAAGGAGCAGATAAGTCCCCTGGTTTGTTCAGTACAAGAGTCAGTCTGTTAATTTCTCCCTAGTTCAACTTCCCTATGTCTAGAGTTGGTTGCTCTTACTTTACTGCAGCAGCTGCATGCGCATGCGCCTGTCCACCTTTTTTGCGTTATCCTCATCTCTGGTTTCACTCTTGATTTATCTGAGACTCTCCTTTCTGTCCCTAACCTTGGCTTAGAGGCTTTCCATGTATCTTCCAAAATTAATCCTTTGTGTTCCTAGTTTTTTTTATAGAATGTGCACCATAATTCATCAAGTTTTTGTTGTCCAGATCTTCCTCCTTCAATTCTACCCTGTCTAGCAGCCACCATTGCACCACTTTCCAAAGTTTGATTATCTAACATAACCATCCTCCTACTTTCTTCTCCTCGAAGGAGTGCTATCACCTCATTTAAAGATGGAACCTTCTATCGCCCTAATATTTGGAACCTGACCTCATCATATTCAAGGTTCAATCCCACAAGAAAATCATATACTCTGTCTTGTTCCATAAAATTCTTCATTAGAGTAGCATCTTCAGAGCATCTTATTTGCAGCACCTGATAATGATCTAGTTCCTCCCATAACGTTTTCAACTGGTTGGCATATTCTGTCACTGATTTACTCTCCTGTTTTGTTGCTATTGTTCTTACTTTCACCTCATATATTTGGGCTACATCTTTGGCCTTTGAATATGTCTGATGAAGTGTGCCCCAAATGTCTTTGGCAGTTGACAAGAACATACATGTATCACTAATTTCAGGAATCATGGAATTCCACATTCATGCTATGATTAAGGCATCCTCCTCATCCCAAGCTTCAAACCATAGGTCCCCTTCCTTAGGACCAGTTCCATTCAGATGTCTCAACCTCCCCTTTCCTTTCAAGGTAGTTCAAATAAACTGAGACCAATTCAGATAGTTTTTGCCATCCAATTTGAAGGTTGTTTGGATGGTAGGCAAATCTCCCAGAGGAGGCTGCACTAAGGATGGTAGGCAAATCTCTCAGAGGAGGCTGCACTAAGGAGTTTGTCATTCCTTGCTGCGCTCCGCTTGTTTCCTCAATTTCTATCATCTTTTGGGATTAAGGACAATTGATTTGATAATATGGAGAGGAGGAGAATAAATCGTACCAAAAATGAAGGCTGATATAAAGAGAATTATTGGAATTGTAGGGAGAATTTCCATCAATCAAGACTGGATGAAAAATGTCGATTATTGATCTAACAATGAAGGTCAGACCATAAGAGGATGAAACTTACAGTCGAATTGATCTCCTTGTGGCTTTGATACCATGTTAAGAAACTAAAAAGAATTTTTGGTAGAGAGATTGCATTCATTCACTCTATACAAAGAATTTTTAGTTGAGAGATCGCGTTCATTCACTCTACACAACATGAGTTATTCCCCTTTTTAAAAGTACACAATTCATTCACCAAAGCATAAATAACTGCATTGGTAACGACCTCTATTAAAAGCAAAAATAATTGCTTTGATAATTGTCTTATTTACAATTACTTAAATAATAACTATCTCTAATAATTATCTATCTCTCCTATTAATTATGGGAGAATAATCCCAATTAATATTTAATTATTTTAACATCTACTCTTGAGTATTCCTCGTTATCTAATATTAGCCAAAGTCTTCATCACAGGCTTCTCATGACACAAAACTGTATCTGTCATGTCAAGATGTGGGTTTATCATGGATAAAGAAGGTGAAGCTCTTCTCCATTTTTTTAAAGCCTACCTTAGTGTTACAGCATAAGCATATGAACTTTTTCTCAAGCTGTAAATATAATTCGTTGAAAAGATGATACACTTTGTTCACTTTAAGGCTTTTTGTTGTACAAAGCACAAAGACGTGATTGTGAAATTTAACTCTTCAGAAGGAGTTTTGTCCTTGCACTTTACCAACAACACAGGCTACTGCAACTTTTGATCTTTTCTCAAGAGATTTCGACCAGCCTGTTTCATTTTCTCCTCTCCTTTCATTTTAATCAAACTGGGTCTATAAACAACCACGGTTCAACCAATTTGACCAACCACAACAGAGCCAGTTGCTTCCTCTATTTCTTGCACCACATTCTCTAACTCCCCCTGGACAAGTCCTGTATATTTGAATCTGTTGGCAACATTCAACTTATAGTTAAGAATGCCAAGCATCTTTACTTCATTTTTCAGTTACAATACAACAGATCATAACAGGCAACCGTAGATTTCATTTAAAGAAATCCTTGAAAGCTTACCAAACTTTCAATATTACCTATAACAGCAACTCAACTTGTCAGATAAGGAATAGCCTTTCTTTTCTTTTTTTTCACGTCCAGAGCCTAAGTTAACCCGACTAGAACTCCTTAATTGATAAAACTGAAGTAGTTGATGAACACAGAAATGGAATCAAGCTCTCAATCGTATAGAGAGGAAAGAATTCTATATTCCAGAATCTATCAAAAACGTGTTTCAGTACAAATATATAGCTACCGGCGACGGTTACCCAACTAGGAAGAAAAAGAAAACTAGCTAACGTAAGCTGAGCTGGCAAGCTAAAACAACAAATAAAAATAAAATAATAAAATAATAAGCACAAAAGCAGGAAACCAGAATGAACGCCAACATTAATCCAAAAGTAACTTCCATAGCTTTCCAAGAATCAGGACTTTGCTACACTTGCTTATAGAAGTAAATTCTCACTAAAGCTGTAGAGTCGTTAGTTAGTAGAATATCATTTTAGGGCTCGTTTTGTAGACAACTAATCAACTATTTTTTTAGCTAATTAGTTGTCATAAACTGTTTGACTTTTCAATCAATTACAAACGATGTTTGGTGGGTAGCTTTTTCAATAGTTTATTTAACATAAAAAGTCATTGATGAAAACGCTTCAATCAGCTAAAATTTTAAGTATTAAAAATCAAATTTAACCTTTATGTAGTTATAGGTTACAAACATTTGTAAATTTTGTGTAAATTTTAATTTTTATTCTATTTTTATTATTGTCAAATTTTTAATTTTTATAAAATTAAATATTTAATCGTGATCTTATAATTTTTTTTAAGTCATGTCCTTATAAGTCATTTTTAATTTGTTAAATAATAAAATTCATACATATTATATGAAAAAATACTAATATGATGTAGCTCACTACATCATTCATATCAATAGAAAATTTAACGTTGGATTATTATTATTATTATTATTATTATTATTATTATTATTATTATTATTATTATTATTATTATCAGTGTTGTTGTTATTGTTGTTATTATTATTAGTATTAATAATAATAATCATCATTTATTATTATTGTTATTATTATTATATGTTATATATT
>JANZLH020000379.1:844490-855219 GCA_026770325.2 Erythroxylum fimbriatum
TATGGGACACTCTAACACTCCCCCTCAAGTGCAACTGGGGCTGGACATCCAGTTGTCACTTGAAATATACGCAGTGGTAACCGGACTGAGCCGCTGGGACTGAACATCCAGACGGACAACCGGAAGATTAATAATCCGAACCAAACCTGCTCTGATACCATATTGAATTTTTAATATGGGTAGAGTGTAGAGTCCACTAACAAGAATTGGGCTTAGGTCAACCATTGTCCAAACAACTAGAACTAGTTATTTGGATAGTTGACCCTTACCACTTATAAACCCTTTAACACTTTCATGTCTAGGCAATATGGGACACTCTAACAAGAGTGCATACTATTATAACTCCTTATAGTCTACGTGTTAGCTAGATTTTTATTAAACAGTTGTTACTATTATTATGAAAATATATAAATTGTGTTTTCACGATTTATTAGAATTGGTTTATAAAATATATATTTTTGTATACTAAATAATATAAATTAAATTAGATATCAAATAATTCTTTTTTTGTCTATAAAATATTAATATTTTATCCATTTAAATTAGTTTTGATTCAATTTTTATTTCATTAAGAACTCAACTAATTATTTTGAATTATTGTTAATTTGATACTTCGTCATTTTTATATGGTTTATTTTTTCGTGTTTATTGTAATTATTGGATTGAACTGGGAAAAGAAACAAGAAGCGCATTATGCTCATATTTTTCGAATAGGGAGGCGGGCCGAGACTAAGTAGTAATTTTTTTATAAATGAAATGGAAAAGATAACGAAACACATTACATGCTTATTACAAGAAAACAAACTCTAGACATATCCTTTGAAAGGAGCGAGTGGCATTTTATAGGTACAGTATCAAAAGTGGTGGTTCCTAACTCAAAATCAACAGTAACATTGGCGAGTCAATTAGCACACCAATCAGCAACTCGACGATAACTAAGATCCCAAGCAAGTTTGAGCTCTGAAAAAACTCCTCAAAGCTTCGCAGAAACAGAGGAGCACTAGTCAATATTCTGCACAAAACCTCCAAGCCAAGCCCCTGTATTATCACAAATAAGTCCACCTGTTGTGACCAAAAGAGGACGCTCTTTTGCACACTCCATCCGTATTCAACCTCACCCAATCATGCAGAGGTTTACACTAGCCTATAAGTTTTTCACATCGAGGTTTATGGCCAATATTAGCTCTACCTTGCCAGACCTAAGCCTTGTAAATCCGATGAACATACTTTAGTACATAATGTGCAGGGTAATCCGCCCTAGAAAAGTGTTCATAAAAAGGGTCATATTTTTCCAGGACCATAGGAACCAACAGGCAGCACCAAAAATAATTGACCAATCAAAGCCAAACACCAACCAGTGCTTTTGGAGATTCATAGCTAGCCATTCATAAGAGTTCAGTTAAAAAAAAATCAGAGGAGACTACTTGTGGGGGGAATGCACACCACAAAGTACATGCTTTGGTGCAGTCCCGAACCACATGTAACGAGGATTCTTCTGTTCGACAATGATAGCACGCAACCTCAGTAGTTAACTGTTTGCGAACTAGTTATTGATTAGAAAGTAATTGATCTTGCGCAAGGAGCCAAAGGAATATGTGAATTTGTTGAGGGCCATTCCAATGCTAGACTACCCTCCAAACTCTATTAGAATAACATTCCACATAATCTATGATCATGGAATATGTCGATGCAGTAGTGAACTGACCAATGTCCGATATTCCCAGAAGTAATTGATGTAGAATACTAAGCTTTTGTTTGGTTGGGCTTATACTAGTAAAGCTTTTGCCAGTAGAGCTTTTTTCTGTTGATCTTTTCTTAGAAGAACTTTCTAAGAAGCTAGTTGACTATTTGATTGTCATTTTCAATGAGTTTTTTTTGAAAGAGCTTCATACAGTAGACTGTTTGGCAACATAAAAATAAAAAACACTTTTAATTTTAACTATATTTTATTTTGGAATAAAAATTATTTATGTATATAAAAATTATTTAAAGTATATTAAATAATATGCAAAGCACAATATATTAATTATTATATAATTTTAAATCATATTAAACATAAATAAAATATATCTAACCAAATCTTTTATATAAATTATAGCATAAGTAAAATTAATATCAAAAATAAATATTAAAATATATAAAGAAAGTCAAATAATATTATATAAATCCTAAAATAAATATTTAAGTTGAGTAAATAGTTAAATAGATAATAAATTATGCATTTTATTGTAATAAATGTGAAGATAATTTTGTGGGTATTGTGAGAATTATGTGTAAAAACATAAGGATAAAAGGGATTAAAAATAGGTTCATTAATTAATCTGAAAAATTTACTCAAAAATTTACTTTTTTGATAAGCTCCAAATTTGAGCTTCTTAAAAAGCTGTATTTGGCTGCCAAAAAAGTCATATCTATTAAAAAGGTACTGTTTATTTTACAACTAAATACCCATTTTTCTTAAAAAGAGTTTTTGTAGTAGAAAAAAGTACTTATTAACCTTCCAAAAGTCCATCAAAATAAGCAATAATTATCTCTTTGTAATAGCTTATTTGATCTATTCTTGCACCTGTTTTCTTTTTTACTTGTATATATATTTACTTATTTTATATCTTATCATTATTCTTTACTATTCTTTATGTTTATGCTATTATGCATTTTATATTTTTCAAGTTAGTATTTTATTATTTTATTTTAATATGAGTTTATCAAAACAATTTTATATTGTTGTATTAACATTCATAGTCGTGCTCGTACGAGGAGAAGTGGGAAAGGAACACCAAAGACTGGCTAGCCAAGTATGTTGACAATTTTGTGCTTGGTGTCCATCACTGTACTATAACATCTGTTGGGTATCATGTTATCTTGTTAGAGGATCTATTGAGAATCTGTTTCTCTCGACTTAGCGTGTAATCCGTTTCGATTAATTCCCTTAAAAAAAAGTGTGGAAATGAAACGACGCTTTTAAGTGTTTAAAAATTATTTTTTGTTGGATAATTTAGATTCATTAGAAGTATGATTTGTGCTTAAATGTTTTATAGAATAAAGGGTAATGATTAGATCATTACACTTTATTCTATAAACAAGAAAACACTTTTGATGCCTAAACGCTAAACTATATGTATGCACTTCTGATCCAAAGTTCACTATTCTCAATCCTTTATTAACTTGGATTAGATTCATGATAAGGTTCTTAACTAAGTCTTAATGTTATTCCTGTTTATTTGATTTTATGATTTACACTTACTATAAGTAATTAATATCTTAACTCTTAATTAATTAGATTTATATATTCAAATTTATCAAGGTTAATTATAAAAAAAATTTCAAACTTTAATCAATTTTATAATACTAATCCGAACTTAAAAAAAGTAACACTAAATTGTTCTAAGCAATATTTTTTACAAAAATAATTTAAAATTATATTTTTTGTGAATGTGAAAGACATGACGAGTGACGTTAAATTAATATTCTTATCTCATGGTTGTCACATCATATGCTAAGGAAGCAATCCGAGTTAACTGAAAAAAGAGTCCCGACAAAGAAGTGAAAAAAGAGTGCATAATTATTTTAAGATTTTTCATATTTAATATGATAAATGATAAAATTTACACGAGTCAAAAATATTTTATGTAATGGAAATATTGATTTAACATAAGTTATCACATCATCAACATTAATGTAGAACTTAATATCAAGTTATTTTTGTAAAAAAAATAATAGTTAAAATATTTTAACATTGCTTTTAAACTTCGAGTTGTTGTTACAAACTTAAGAAATTTTAATCTTTTTACAATTAACTATCAAACTAAAATTATTACTTAAATTGAAAATGTGAATTTATTGAAATTTTTAATGCATATTTTTTAAATTTTATTTAATTTACACTTACAAATAATGGATGCGAATCAAAATTATCCAAACTTTATTATCACATCTCCAACATATACGAAGCATTATCCAAACTAGAATTCTCCTTTCTAAGTAGAATCCAGAATATATGCTTCTCTGTTACTTGAAAGGAGCAGGACAGGATAGAACATTAATGTCATCCTTTTCGCAACTTTTGTTCTATAGATAACAATCAAAGGTAAGTTTGGCTTCTTTTTTTGCAAAAAGTATCGATCACGAATTTCACACTCGAAAGATAACAAGTACGAATTTTACCGATATCGGAATGAGAATCTGTAACTTTCGTGACAGAAAGCTTACAAGTATCGATTACGAAATTTACACTCGAAAGATAACGATTACAAATTTTACCGATATCGGAATCAGAATCTGTAAATTTCATGACAGGAAGCTTACAATAACAACAACCTAAGTGAAAGTCAGTACAAAGATCTAAAAAGACTGTTTTCACACTTTAATCTCAAATGGAGTTAGAAGTATGAACAAGCTCTCTAGGAGAAAAGTTACGAACTTTATTTATCTAAAAAATCTGAGATCCTATATAAGATGTCCTAAAATACAGGAGTTATGACAAGGTTATTATTACAAATAATACAAATGGATGTTCGGGTGAACTTGTATCAGACAAGATAGAGATCGTCAATGTTGGAGACCACAGAACTCCTCAATTCCGACACCCCAATTGTTCTCAGGTGATCCCAGAACATCCCTGAAACTATACCCGTCAACAGAACCGAACTCATCTAATAAACCTTCAAAGAACACGTTGTCCGTACAATTCCTGCTCATTTTCAGTTCATCGTTTTGTACAGCCACCGGTTCTTGTCCTCCGTCGTCCTCCTCCATGGGCGCCGCAGCGGCCTTGGCCTCCTCATCCTCCTGTTCAACAGCCGGCATGTGCCCTTCGAACAGCGCCATGTGACCAAACAACTTGTCCTTCCTCGAGAAACTAGTCCCGCAAGAACACCTCCACCTAGACTCTCCACAGTGTTTCAAATGACTCTTCAGATCCGCCATCACAGAGAAGCTCTTCTTGTTACACCGATTACAAGAGTACATCTTGGGACAGTGACTCCTCTTGAAATGGTTCCTCACACATATCACCGACTTCAATGGCCGGAACTTCTTATGCTTCTTGTTCCTATTACACCCATCGAACGGGCACGAGAACCTCGTCTTCCGGCCGCCTTCAGACTTCTCCGCCGCGGCCGCCGGCTTCGCCAGAGCCTCCGGCGTCTTGAACTGGTTCCCGTGAGCCCTCATGTGCATTCGGAGATTCGCGTCTCGCTTAAACCCTTTCCCACAAATCTCGCAGAAGTGAACGTGCTCCGCCAACAACTCCACGGCGTCGAGCTCCACTATCTCGCAGTCCTCGTCCTCGTACTCTTCTCTCTCCTCCACTTTCAAGCACAAATCCTCACTTCTGCTTGAGACCTTCAGATCAGGCGGCTCTAAAGGTTTGACCGCGGTGGCCAAAGAATCGACAGCTTGGGAACAAGTGAGGAGCGAAGCACCGTTGACGATGATCTGTTGTATGGCGGCTGATATCTCGCCGGAGACCATGTCCATCTGCTCTCTGCTGATTACCGTGTTCCTGTTGATCGATTCAGACAGGAACCGTTGAAGCGAATCCATCCGAGACCGAACCGCTGAAAGGTTCATAAGCGGAATCCGAACGTCTCCAGCCATCGGAGAAGACGCATATAACATCCTCGCTTCGCCGGAATTTGACATTCGGGTCGGATCTATAATTCTTCGGGATATGAAATCGAAAAGGACCAAAACTGATTAGCACTCTCCAACAAATTGACCTGCTCGTGTCTTTAAGCAAAATGAATCCAGAATCTAGTACACGCGCGGTTCTACACGTGTCAATGAATGAACAGATCGCAACCGTTGAACTGAAGAATTATTAGCGAACTTGATGGCTTTGGAACAGTGGAGCAACGAGAGCCGTCGATTCCTGGAGATTACGTGGGCCATGGGTGGTTCCGCATGTAGTCCTTTTGCATTAGTGGAATAATTGAGTTGAGTGGACCTCATTTTCTCATAAATGTAAACATTGACTAAACTAGAGATTAAATAATTAAGGGTTTTCTTTCTAAAACAATAATAATTAAGGCCAAAAAAAGAGATTAGAGAGTATAATAATGTGTTTTGAGCATTGATGGTCCTCAACACGTTCTTCGGCTTGTTAGGCCTTTCATGATGCTTCATTTTCACTATTTTATTTATACTTTTAATTTTTTCTATTTTTAAATTTATTAAAAAACCATTTTTGAAATTTTAATTTCTGCCTTTAATTTTGATTTCTTTCTATTTCCAAAATTTATAAAACCAAAAAAAAAATTTTTGTTTTCATTTATGTTTTTTATAAGTTGACTTATTATTATCTGAATATATATTATTTAATTATTTTATATCACAATTATTAATAAGAATTATAAATAATTTAATTTTATATTTAAAATATATTTAAAATAAATGTAGTTATATCGATGATTCATTATATAAGAGATTAAAATAAATTTAATTAATTAAAAATACTATCTTTAAGTTTTATCTAATATATACTTATCGTTGATAATAACAATATAATTACATTAACATTAATAACTAAATATGTTTTTTAAACATAAACTAAAAACTAAAAACTCAACCCAAAAAAAATCCTAAGTCTTCTTTTATTTATTTTATATAAGCGGAATATGTAATTAATTCAAATCAAATAAATGAATATATGTAATATTAAAAAAATTGTAAATTAACTAAATTACTTAATAAATTTATTATTCATAATTAAATAGGTGCGATTGACAAAATTCAAATTTAACTTAAAATTTTAGAATTCAAATAAAAATTCGATCAGATCTTAAATATAATTAATATTATTTTGACGTTTTGATTCGAATTGGATTAATTTGAATGAACTGGTACTAAATATTCAATAATTGTATTTATTATGTGTGCTTATTATTTTATTATTTTTAATTTTTTGAAATTTTATCATGTACACCTAATAAACTTGTGTTTGTTTTTTATTCTTACGCGACCAATAATACAGCGTAGTAGACAAACACAGTCTGGTCACAACGTGTATTGAAACAATAATGTTATGTAAGAAAGTTGGAGTTGACCCGACCAAACCCGATTAGATCGTTATCACACGAAGTTATTTTAATATAATCGACTAAAATAATGTTATTTTAAATTTATAAATCAATATAACATTATTTTAAGTGAATATTTTTAAATAATGTTATTTTGAGTAAGAGTTCGAATTGGACTATTCTTATAATTGAATTCGATTAAAATTTTAATTAACTTATTGACTTTGAGCTACCTATCCAAATCAAGCTTTAAATGTCAATCTTAGCTTTATAAAATTCATTATTGTATATATATATATATATAAAAGTATACTTTGCACTTTGGGAATAGGAAGTGGTCAAAAGGGTTATTTAAAGTTTTGTAACTATATCTTGGATTAGATTCATATAATTTTTTTATAATTGTAATTGTTAAAAATTCTTAAATCTTGAATATAAATTTTAAATAATTATTTAAATCGAATTTATCTTTTAATTTAAATTGTTAATTCAATAAAATTTTATTTAAAATATATAATTTGTGAGTTATCTTGTACACCTAGTAAACTTTAAGATATTGCATTAAATCAAATAAAAAGTATTTTCTAAAATAGAATTTGTTTATCTATTAAATAAAAATTAATTAAATTGAGGCGGACGCCGACTTTCTCTTCTCATCCTTGTCATTCTTACCAATTTAGTCAACAAAGCTTAGGTGTTGAACGTTGACAATAAGTCTCAAATTTACTCGGAAGACAATGGGTTTTTTTATAAATGTGTTCACATTTAAGTGTTTTGAATGAATTGATTTATAGGACTATGTTCAGGCTTAACTAGCTTTTCTTTTCTTTTTTTTGGTTGAATGGAAGAAACAAAGCAAAGATGACTAGCGCCTCAAAGAAGCAACAGATCTCTGATCATTAAAAAGCAGAGTGCATAGGCCTGGGATCGGAGAGTCCCAGATAGACCAAAAGACGTACTGGAAGAACCCTACATTGCTAGAAAATCGGTACACTGATTAGCTTCCCGAAAGATATGCTGAAGCTAACAAGACCAATCCCTTCGCATAAGCTCTTGGATGTTACCAATCAGAGTATGATGCGGATGAAACTGTGAGCAAGAATTTGTAACAAGGGTAACAGCTTCTAAAGAGTCTTATTCAATCAACACATTCCGATAACCACGGTCCCAAGCTAAAACTAGCCCATGATATATAGCTTTCAATTCAGACTTAACTAGCTTGATGTTCAATTCCTCTAAGCAAAATGATATCGTTCTGTTTAAAAGAATTGGACCTCAAACAAGTATAGACTTAAGCAGGTATGATTCGAACCTAATTAAAAAAAGATGTTATTT
Source organism: Erythroxylum fimbriatum (assembly GCA_026770325.2). Taxonomy (NCBI): domain Eukaryota; kingdom Viridiplantae; phylum Streptophyta; class Magnoliopsida; order Malpighiales; family Erythroxylaceae; genus Erythroxylum; species Erythroxylum fimbriatum. The sequence goes on from JANZLH020000379.1 coordinate 852,845, forward strand.
TATATTTTAACTTTTTAAAAACTATATTAAAGCCCATTGGCATCCTAAGTTACTTCCTCTTTCTATAATATTTTGTTACTGAAAATAAAAACATGAATAGGTTAGCCAAAAGTAAATTAGTTGGTTTAAATTATATTTAATCAATTTTAATTATTTTTAACGAGTTGAATATAAGCTTTTTAATATGCGAATTCAAATTTTAAAAATTCTTTAAATTTTTTAAAGTGTTGTAAATCAAGATTCCTTTCATATTAAATTATTTCAATTAAACATTTGGGTTACGCTAACAAGCAATGATTTCAAAATTGGACTAAAAATTAAACCAGTAAGATAAAGTATTTAAGGTTTAAAAATGTTCAATAAATATTAGACCGTTATAAAATAAGTTAGATGTTGAATAAAATTAAAAATTTAATAAATTATTGAAAAAAATGTCCTTACTTATTAAAAAATTTGAAATTTGATTAGTCGATTAATTAATAAATTGATTAATTTTTAATAACAAAAAATATTAAATTAAATTAAAATCAAAATAAAAAATTAGTTAGTTCAAAAATTTCAAAGTTAAACTGGTCTAACTGAAATGCGTCATAGTTCATGAAATTAACAGAGGCTGTAATACCAAGACGAAAAAGAATTTGTTTTTAATTGCCCAATTAAATAATTGTAACTTTGAAAAATAAAAAAGTTTGAAGGAAAGGAAGGTTCTCAGATCCCGGGAAATTGCTTATTTTTGCTTTATACGTTGACGTTTTGGGCATACATGGTTTCTTAATTTGTAAGGGTCAAAATTTTCGTCTCTCTCTCTCACTTTCGGTGATTTGATTTACACACGCACGATTAAAATAATTCATAAAATTAGGGACACCATTGTTACCTTTTTTAATTTAAATTTAATTATTTTTAATGAGACGGCTCATAAGTAAAGTCTAACTTTAAACTGATTCGAGATTTAATTATTTTAAACAAAATAGTATCGATTTATTTAAAAGGATTAAGTTTACGCCAAGCTTGGATAGCACAGGCCTTAACTTAATTAAAAAAATTACGTTGATTTATGTTTTAGTTTTTAATAAAATTGGTAGGGATTAGCCTACCAGTAAGCCCATTGTCATCCCTACATAAAATTATGTGTTTTATAATAGTTCATAATTATTTACATTTTGAATAAATTATTTAATAAAATAAAAAATGAATTCGATCTTAAAATTATTGATAAATGTTAAATTTTATAATTACTTTATAAGCAATATTAAAAGTTTTAAGTCAGATTAATTGGTTACATCACTTGAATTATATGTTTTAGTTTACTGTAGGTTCTTTTATGATTAAGCTAGGAATGACAATGGGTCGGGTTAACCTCACGCCTGCGCAGACCCGACTCGACCACTACCGAACTTGGCTTAAACCTGTGCCTGAATTTTATTTTATTAAAAAAACAAGACAATGTTGTTTCATGACAAAACAACTGTCGTTTTGGATGGCCGGACCCAAGCTCGGCTTAAGACTAAGTCAACTCGTTGCTATTGTCATCCTTAAATTAAGCATTTATTTAACTATTTACTTTGAACTAGTAATTTTTAAAGAAGTGAAATTGAATTTAAATTATCTTTATAAAACCATAATTTAATTAATAAATTTAGCCAATCTTTTAATGGAAGAAGTAAAGTTGAATTCCTTATAAATTTTAAATTTAATTATTCTTTGATTATAATTTATAACTCAACTTACTTTTAATTAACAATTTTACTAATTTAACTTTTTAAAATTTAAACTCTCATTTTACTTATTTAACGTTCAATCTAATGTTCTATAACCTTGCTTACCTGTACCGACAAATTTGCAGAGAATCAAAAAATAGGCTGGACGGCGTTTTGACCCTTTCTCCGTCTGTATCCCCGACAACCAAAGTCCAATACGGCCTTTTTAAGAGACCAAAGTAAGGGAAGAAATCAGGTAGCATTGGTAAATGATGTAAGCGATTACGAAAGGGAACCAAAACGGGTCCCCCCAAATTGGCCCAAGTGGTTGAATTAGGGTTCCATCTTCTTTTAATTTTTCCCTCGTGCCAATCAATGTCAATCAGGATGTCATTTGAGCCTGAGTGGGCCTCGAGCTCGATTTAGCCGGGCCTAACTTTATTAGTGAAGTGACATTATTTTATTGAGAAAAGGCATTAATTTTATTTTTAATTTAAAAATAAAAAATCAAGTTAGACAAAAAGCTACCAATCAGCTATTTTTTTAATTGATTGGTATGCTTTAGCTGTTGTTTGGAGAGTAGCTGATCCTTGTTTGTCTTCAAATAGCAAAAAATGAAAAAGCTCCTATACAGGAGTGTTTTCATCAAACTAAATATTTAACCATCAAAAGTCA
>JANZLH020000379.1:929315-941420 GCA_026770325.2 Erythroxylum fimbriatum
CTTTTCCACCTAATTTCCAACCAGAGAATCTTGTGGTGCTTAGATTACGCTACAGCAACATAAAACAATTATGGAACAGAGCCAAGGTACTTAACTTACATATTGCTTAATAGTTTAGTCTTTTGTTCCTTCTTTTTTATAAAAGTTGAAAGTATTATTAGATTAGAGTTAATAATGTCTTCTGTTATTTTTGTTAACTACAGGAAGATTTAGTGGCATCTCAAGAGACATATGGAATGTTGAGTATGATTGTTAATGGTTTTCGGAGTTTGGTTAAAGTTCCTTCCTACATTTATGGAAGTCAGTTGGGCAAGTTAACTTCCTTAAGTTTGGTAAACAACAAAAGTATAACTCATCTCCCAAATGGTAGAAGTGAATTTCTAGAAGCTCTTGATTTTCTTGATCTTAGTGGTTGCAAAAATTTGAATACGTTTCCAGAAATTTCAAGCAGCATAGAAAAGCTATACTTAAATTTGACAGCCATAAAAGAGGTACCTTCATCGTCAGTTGAACTCCTCAGCAAATTAAAGAAATTGGAAATGAGGCATTGTAGAGAGCTTGAAAGCCTTCCAAACAATTTTTTTAACAAATTAACATCTCTCACAGAACTTTATCTAGAGGGATCCTCACGGGTTAAGTCGCTTCCTGAAATTTTAGAGCCCATGGATAATTTGGAGCGTGTTAACTTAATGGAGACAGCCATAGAGAAGTTCCCATCATCAATTGGCAATCTCAAAGGGCTCCAAGAGTTACAGATATCTTTTATAAATTTTTAAAATTGTTTTGTAGGAGACCACCAAGCATTGGCTTTGTCGTCGGAAGGTTTCTCTTCATTACAAAGCTTATGGATTTACAATTGTAATTTAAGAAAATTGGATGAGGACTTGTGCTTTCCATCTTCCGTAGAAAGTCTATATTTGCAAGAAAATAGCTTTGAAAGAATCCCTGCAACCATCAAACAACTTTCAAAGCTACGACTTCTCGATATAAGAAAGTGCAAAAGGCTTCAATCCTTGCCAGAACTTCCATCGAGTGTCTCCACTGTATTGGCCGAAGATTGCAGATCACTAGAACAAATATGGACCCTTAAACAGCTACTCCTTGACTCACAAACAGAACAAACATGGCGGCCCATTAAAATGTTCAATTTTTCGAATTGCTTAAAGCTGGATGAAGATCAATGTCAGGCTGTCGCAAGTACACTGTTGAGGAATCATCTAACAGCTTTTGCAAGAAATAAAATGCAGAAACCATTGGTACGTAACTCTCTTTCTTTATTTGGGTCTTTACAATCATTAATTTGAGTTATAAATTTATGCTATCAGGAGACTTTTCACATGGTTTATCCTGGAAGTAGAATACCGGAGTGGATCAGGTATCAAAGCATGGGTGATTCCATTCAAATCCCCCTTCCTTCTCATTGGTTTAATCATCTCTTTTTGGGATTTGCTTTGTATGTGTGCGTTGGTGCTGTTGGAAGCTTCCATCTTAGATATGATTGCTATTTTGGAGACAATTACCATTCGTCCAACGCTTATTCTGATGAGTTGTCAATTCAAAGAAAGGATACAGAGCATATGTTTGTTCGGATTCGTAGAGCATTTTTTGAATGGATACGTAGACATGATGATGACTTTGAAGAGAATGTGGTCTCTTTTAAATTCACCAGCTCAATGAAGAATGGAATCAAAAGCTGCGGGATTATTCCACTGTATGCTCAAAAAGATGAGGATGATATCTGCGTAACATTCGACTTTCTAAATTTGGAAGTGCCCGAGTTGAAGATCGAAGAAGTTCAATGAAATTAAGAGGTCGCAACTTGAAGTTCAATGTTCCCACCAGGTGAGTTACACACGTTTTGTGTGTTTTGAGTTTTCACAAAATAAAACTGACGTTAAGGGGAACTACTAAATCTGGTTTTTCAAGTACAAGTTTTTATTTTTCTATATCATGTTATGTTCTTCTGATTGAGCATAACAAAAGTTGCTAAGTCTTACAGATGAACGATGTAAGATCTTCAAGATGGATGGTACATACGAAGACAAAGTAAGACATATTGCTTCTAAATGTGTCAAAGTTTGGAACAGGAGGACGCAGTGAACTTATGGGACATTCTGCTTCTGCCCTTGAGATATGGCATCATATCGTCTGTGCCACTAAGTGTGTACCTATTCTGTTCCACAACCAATAGCTTCCACTTTGTTCTCGCCTAAGCCAAGCCGACCGATGCCTCCTCTCCCCTTTGATTTTGTTTCCCGCCTTTATCTGTGAATGTACGGTTTGTTTGCACTTGGGTTATGAAGAAAACAGAGATGATTCATAAGTCCCTGTCTTTTTGTTTTAACTGTTTATGCAAGAAGATTGACGACAGTAAGTTGACATATAGAACGCTTCCGATCGCTCTTCTTATCCCAAGCCTTTGCCCAGTCCATATCCTCACGGCATCACCTCCGGTCTACATTCAAATGACCGGATTCTCTCATCATCAACCACTGATATTTCTCACGCAAAAGAAGCTCTAAAATACACCTAAAATCATACAACTACTTGTATCTACACAAACATACTTTCTCTTAATTGTCTCAGTTAGCTCATGATAAAAGCAGATGGGGTCATAGAAATATAAACTATAACAGACGTTGAAAATGAAATGCAAGTTCAGTACTTTCAGTCGAGTTTACATATAACAAATTTTCAGGTAATGGCCATAAGACACAGAAATCTGAAGGTAACTGAGAGCGACCAATAGAAAAATAATCATCTTTCTTTATATTCACTCGTAAGTGTTATCCTGGATTACCAAATGCAAAAAACCAATTGCAAAACCACAATTGAAAAGGACACAACATCAATATAGTTTCATCTACAAAACACAGGATTCTAGGAATTAAGCATCATCTACAAGCCTTCGACCAGTGCCAAATACCTCAGTATTATATACGCAAACAGAGCAGTAAAAAATATTATCGTCTGGTTTAATATTGAGAATGTGAAAGAATCAAGATTCTTGTATGATATCTGCAGCAGGCTGTTTTGCAGGGCGTAAATCATCGCAGGAAGTCCTGACGCAGTCAGTGATTCAATCAAAGACCACTGAGCAAATACTTTCTTCAAAGTCCCTTGTTTTGCCATGAGAATAAGAGCACAAACTACCTAAGGAGCACAGGTATAGAATGGTATGGATCAGGTCTAACATACACAATTTTCAAAGCCAAAACCAACAAGAAAATCAATTTGCAGAGCAGTTTTACACTTACTTTAACTATCTCACATGTCAATACAGATGATGTAACAATCACTTGTCGTCTGCATTTAACACAAAGTAACAAGTTAATAAATTGCTGAAACATCAGGAACTCAAAGCTAAAATGGACCACATGGCTTTAACATTGCACATAAGGATGAAAATCAAGATTTAACATTTCCTTTCCCCGATCTATTCGACGAGTCGCGTCGCTTGAACATAAACAACGAAATGAAGCTTTGTTCCAAAAGTAACAAGAAGCATAGGATTGGACGAGAAATTACAAACTTAGAGGAAATCTAGAGAAGTGAACAAAGCGTATAGGAGACAAGTTGCAAAAAAGGGGCAAAGCACCTGGTGAAGCGCTTGGAGATGAGAGGTTGAGCTCCGTATTGAAGACTAAGCAGAAAGGAGTAGATCCAAACTCTCGGACTCATCGTCGACGGCACCGCGCCGGAGCTCTTGGACTTGGTCGCCGACATTATATGGCGACCGAGACGATCTGTATTATTTTTTTGTTGCTTTTTCGCTTTATTTCTGTGTCTACGCCGTGAAAATGACTCTTGAGTGCGCTTCAAGCGAAAGGCAGTTTCTGGTACAAATAAGTCGTCTTACGACGCCGTCTTTTACACTACGCTTCATTTAACCCAGAAGTTTGGCGTTAAAATGAGCGTGACTGCTATTTAGAGTCCTAAGATTTAAATTAAAATTAAAATTAAAATTTTTAATCAATTGAATTTAAATTCGAATAAGACTATTAAATTTTGTGAAATTAATATAAAATTAAATAAATTAGTATGCGTTGATGAAGTTTTAAAATATAAGTTTAACTTTTTGCAAAATAATATCATCTTATTCAACAACTTAAATCGATTAATCACAACAGTATCATTTTAATTTTAATTTTAATCCAATCAAATTGACCGGATTTAGGCTATTTATTTTGAGAAAAGGAAAATCGATCTAGTCTGATTCGTTGTCATTTTTATTACCATCCCATTAGGACACTTTTAACCAATGTTTTAGAAAATGAATCACTTCAACCGATTTAATATCGAAAAATTTAAACTGACCAATTATCTAGTTCAATTTTTAACTTTTTGATTTGATTTAATTTATGTTGCAAGTACTTATTAATGCAAATCAATTTTTTGAAGTAACCATGAAGACAATCATGCCTCACTTGAAGAACTCAATTCTGAAATTTTATTAATCATCTAATTTAGGGTTACAAGGTTATAATAAGTTATAAATACCTTGACCAGGCCCTAACCCTAATGGGAATGGGTTTGCAAGCTCATTTAATGAAAACTAGGCTAATCCTAATAAATCTAGGAGCATCTAGCCCATTGAATATAATCTAATCCAAGTCTTTTTTGCAAAATAGGCTAAACACATTAAAACAAGTAAGTCTCGAAATAACTCAGACAAACAAAGCACATACTACTAACTAAAAGAACAATCCATAAACAAGTCCTTAGGCCTCAAATAAGAGATAATAAATAATAAGCCCAAATTATTAAAAATGGGCCTAAATGGCCAAGTGCTAGCCTCTTCTAACGTCTCCTCTAATAAATTCACAAGCTTGGGCGTGCCTTGGTGTTCCTTTATGGATGTTTCGACCTCCTCGTGTACTTGACTTGTAATTTGGGTTTGAACAAAAATTTGGATTGCTTGTTTAAGTCTTGAAGCTTGTTGCGTTGTGATTGGATCAGTTGACATGTGTAACTTATCAAGTTGATGTGTAAGACGTAAAACTCCATTATGAAAGCTAGTTGTATCACTCGGCAGGACCGATCTTGCCGGTTTGGTCAAAAGACGTCGTTTAGATGAGATATTAGTGAAGTAGCAGCATGAAATTACTCTAGTGTTCGCTTTCATCCACAGTTTCACACCAAAACCGAACATGTATCCCCTGTTAATGGCATAACAGTTAGGCATTACAAGGTTCTTTCTTTCTCTGCATATCAAATTATCAATATCATCACGAGGATCATATTTGGTCTCTTCTTTGATTAGAGGAACGTAAAACCCGACCCTCTATGGAATATCTGATTAACCAAAGGTTTTGGCAATGAACAAGATCCTGCATTTCATCTGCAACTTCTCGACAGCACAAACAATTTTCTCTCCACTTCTCTATAAAATAATGCATATAGATTCGTTTAGTAGTCAAAGTTTAAAGTGCAATAAACGCTACATCCTACTACCACCACATGATACATACTCAAACATTAAAGCATATTCAAGTACATATCTTATGATAATGACATGTTATAGCAAAAGTAAAACCAAATTATACATGGCATCATCTAACATAATCGAAAGTCACCAAATTTTAAAACCATTCATTGCATGAATCCAAACAAATTTACACTATTTCCTTTAGACAAATATTTATATAACCTCATACAAGTTCTAACAAAAACAACAAAATACAAAACATAGTACTCTTGGAACCAGCTGACAGATCTCTGATCCATAACAAAATCCAAAGGGTCCTTTAGTCCTGTATAAGAAATAGGTCTCCTATCTCGTACCTGAAAAATCACATTGCAATTTTTATGAGTTTTGCAAACTCAATGAGCGAACCATCATTGATGAGTTTACCGGATTACACACACACACCACATATTTCTCATATATTCGTTCAAATCATATATACACTCCAGATATTTGCATAACATGGTATATCATATAATTTCACAATCCATATAGCCAAGTATAACAAATAGATCATAACAATTTATCATTCATTTCAGCTTTGCAGATCATTAAGAGAAATTCAATATTATAATGTTATATGCGTGGGACTCACATTCTTTCTTATTGTTGTGATCGAGTGCCTATCATAAGCTTATACAAATATTGGCCCATAAGCCTCAGTCAAACAGAATAACAGAGCATAGCTCTACTGCAAAATTAGAAATCACGGAGCAAAGCTTTACGTGGAAACGCTTTATACTAGCAACTCAAGTCACAACGCCTTTAACTGAGCATGCATTTTATGAAATGCAACAATTTTAGAAAATCTCATGTATCACAATCTTATACAAAAGCTCAGGCAAGATTTCACAGTTATCGGACCTAAGTCCGACATTCAAATTTCGTTAAGAATTAAATGTCAAAATTCATACAAATCAAAACACTCCCAATACATGCCCAACTATTATTCTCCTCGGACCTCAAGTCTGAAATTCAGAAACAACTCACAAACAGTTCAATAATAATGGAAATGTAATAAAGTAAATTAAATTCAGATCAAATCAATCATAAGAAATCATCTAGGTTGACTCACAGAATGCTCCAATATAATATTGTCTGGATGGTCCGGTAATGTCTATCTGGCATCTACTTGGCTTCTCTAAAACATACACAACAATATCACAAATATCACATTTTTGCACAAATATACAAGTGTTCTTTTATGCACACCAATATATAGAAAGTATGCCCAATGCATATTCAATGACAATTTCGGGTATCTTATTGTAACTCTCATCATCAAATTGATCAGATATCAAAGCCCTCATTAATATCATATGGTACTTATAAGTTGGACCAAAATAAAACAATGTGAAATCAATTTGATAACCTAATTTACCACTTCAGATTTTCTACCATATAATTTGGGGTTAATTTTGCATAATTAATCTTGTAGGGTAAATGATAAAATTAGGCAATACTTCCTTCTGAAAAGTTCTACAGTGTCTTAAGTTTCTAACGACTTCAAGATTATCTAATTTGATTCAATATTCAATGAGTTATGCACAAAATACCTAAGACTGTGCACATTTGAACTTTTGGCTAGTATATGATCATACCCTCTAATTGTATAACTCATATCTTACAGCTCAGCCATTCAAAAATTTCAAACTTTATACCAATTTAAAGCTAAGAGAATAAGCTACAATTTGGTGAAGAAACTCAGCCTAATTTTGCCCAAATCAATATAGTTTATTCAATAATCACAAGACATGCTTTCTGTCCCTGGTAGTGCTACAACCTAAGCTAAAAACTCAGTTCCATGCCAATTTTGAAAATAAAAAAGACAGAATTAAAATTCAACCTCTTCACAAAAATTGTAGAAATATGTCTATAGTTTAATATGAATAAAAAATGAACTCATTCAGAAATCTACAACTTAAGTTATAATTAGAAAATCGAAGTATAATCATGAAAATTTCCAGTTCATAACGTTCCAGCAGACTTCCATACTTTTATCCTATCAATCACTTCCAAATCAATTCAGATAACTCTAAATTTTTATGGAGAGAAGGAAAAATGTCTTAGGAATCCATTGGTCCAAGTTTCAAGTTATTTAGAGTTCAGATGAAAAAGTTATAGGAAAAAGAGTCAGAAATATTCAGTAAAATACTCTAGTTCATAAACTACATGCAACCCATCACCTTCTTTCTCTCTCTAAAGTGCTGGTTTTCTTCTTCTTCACCAAACACTACAGATTTTTCTCTCTTCTTCCTTCTTTTTTTTTTAGATTTCAAACTTATATCTTCCCTAATGCTCTTCATTTCAACCACCAATTCAGTTCAGATCATCCATAACAAATCAAAATCCATAATTACAAACAAACATCAAAAACCGTATATTCTTCATGTACATTTCATATTTTTCTGCAGATTTTTTTCCCATCTTCTTTCCTCCTTCATTCCATTTTTTCTATCAATTGAATCCTACTTGAAGCACAACAACACATCTTATGCATGAATCATCCTTTTACACCCTTTTTAGTTCAACATAACACAACAAATAAAAAATCCAAAATTCAACATAAACATTAAAACAAATCACTATTCAAGCATCCATGTTCTCATGTTTTTGCATTTTTTTTCCAGCTAACTCCAAGTTTATGAACTTCCCATCTTCTGCATCTTCCCACCCAATTCTTCATTCTTACTTCCTATTTTCAGCATTTCTACACCCATTCAAAATGAGCTTACCCCAAAATAATTCAAAGTTCCAAGTTACAACAAACACAAAACCGATATATATATATTTATATGCTGAAGAACATTCCTAAACAGAACCTATATCATGCATGCATTCCTTTACAAGCATGAAACATCATCTCTTTGTCATTGATCAGTATTATAAACATGAAAGTGAAAGTAAAATTACTTGTTTTAGACTTCACACTCTTCAGCAAAATTTCAGAACTTAAAAGAATGAGTTGTCGATGGAGAGAAGCAAGGACAGAGAAAGACAACCAAATAAGAATGCAAATGGTATGGTGTTTCGGTGATGGGGAATTAGGAAAAGAGTAAGTGATGTTGCAGTGAAGAACACCGAGAGAGAGAGAGAGAGAGAGAGAGAGAGTGAGTTGGAGACTTGTTCTTCTATGCATGTTATCTATGTGTCTCTATGCATGTTATCCATATGTCTCTATGCATGTTACCCCAAATTTCAGAAAATTTATAAATTCACCAAAAATTTCAAAATAATAATAACACTCTCCAAATAAATTTTCAGCTCAAAAATAATTCACCAAAAATGTTAAAATATCCGAAATATACCAACTTTTTTTCGAAAATTTCTAAAATTCACCAAAAATTCCGAAATAATAATAACACTCTCCAAATAAATTTTTAACGTAAATAATCCACAATTCTCATTTTTAATCATATTTATAAATCAATTATACCCGCAAAATGTCATGAATGCATGTACAATTATTGTATGTGTCCAAAAAGCTTATGCACAAATAAGCAAATATTCACATATGCAAAACACAAAATGTACTGAATTTCCTTAATATCCTAACCCCTAATATGGGGTGTTACAAAACATATCTCCTTGCCTTCTGATCCGAAGGAAAAGAGTTGTAGTTTTTTTGAAGTCGATAACGATAATCCTTTGCCCTTTGTTTCAACAGTGAACTGACACAGCTTGAAACTTTAGGGTTCTTAATGTCGACAATATTGAGCTTCATTTGTGAACAACACGTATAAGTTAACTTACTCTTTAAATAAGTAAAACCGTAATGTATATAATAAAATAAATTGAAATATTACTGAAACTTTGTACAAAGCATTCTGTAGTAGGTTGTCTTCCTTCAACTACTTGGCATGCTGAAGGTAAGGCAATTCATTCCTGACAACGACTCCCAACTTACTGAACAATTTTACTAACTAGATCTTATCAATAAGATGAAGTTGCGTGGGGTCGATATGCACAAACAATTTGTTGTTCATTGTAACATTCGTGCATTGCAACTTAGATCCTTTAGCGATATGTCAACCTCTTTTTTATATACCAGTATTAGCACTTGATAAAAAAAGAATAATGATAAGAAAAATCACATTAAATTTGTAAATATATATTTGAGCATAACTGTAAATATGGGTGGTTAACAACAACATACCTAAAGATCCCTCAGCACTAGTTGAGGTAGTTATAGGTTGTTGTTGACTGCCTTCATTGTAGGATGAAATCAGTGGTTGTTGATTGATTGGGTCAGATTGATTTGGTTATTGTGTGGAGGAACATCTTCGGTAGTTGCCACCCTCTTTTCCTTATTTCTACCAGGTCCCATTATATTGAATATCTATAAATGAAATATAAACATAGCGCATACTCTTTACTCAAACATCAACATTCCACATGAATATAAGTCAAAACTAAACATTTGGCATAAACATAAATTAAACACCATCATTCTGAATAAACATAAGTGAAACATCAACAATACGCATTGATTTATCCTGAATAAACATAAGTAAAACATCAACAATATAACTCAAATATGAATATAACATTTCAAACAATATAAAAAAATTTATTTACATTCAATCATTATGATCAATATTTTGAAAATCACCATCATTAATTACATTATCATTGGATTCTTCACCACTAATTTATTTGGCCAAAGTATCATCATTTTCATTTAAATCATCCTGAGTATAGTCTTCATCTATTTATATGATAAAATTGGCTTGGACTTCATCTAGTTGTACTATGTTGGGATCAACATCTCTCCTATGGAATGATGATATATCTGCATCTTTTATTCGAATGGCTTCATTATTGAACTCTAATCCAATCTGTTCATAAACTTCATTTACATACTTATTGAATTGACCATTATCCCTTTCACAAAAATTGAAGACATTTCGGTGTTGAAACTTTTGAACAACCTTCCAATTACTATCCAATATAGTATCATTGAGGTAGAAAACTTGCTTCACTTAACTTGCAAGGATAAAAGAATCATTATCATACCATGTCTTACTAACATTGATGCTAGTATTATTCTTGTTCACTTTCATGTCAATAAGATTAAACCATTTGCACTTAAATAGAACAACATTCTTATCTTTAATGTAGCGCAACTCTATTATTTCAAAGATGACATCGTAGAAGTCAATACAATCATTGTCATAACATCCCTCAACACCAACCCCACAAATTTGGCTTCTAAGTTGACTATCTCGATCTTGTATGTGAAATCTCACCCTATTGACAATGCAACCTGTATATTTTTCTCACAAATATAAGGCTCACGTGCCAAACTATATAATGCTACTATCACTGCTTGCACGTTATAGTTATGTAACTGTATTATCTGTATGACAAGATGAAATTAGAAGTTATTCTGACATATAAATTGTCATATGTTCATAATATGTAATCAATATGTAACTTACTCGATTTCTAAACCACGATACAAACTTCAGCTTATGTCTTTCTTCAACATTAATAATCTCTTTACTGCGAATGGACTCTTTGTGCTCTCTATTTAAAAAGGTAAATCACATTAAGCAAATGAGATTCAATGACAACGACATTATATGAATTTTTGAATCAAAAGTAATATACATACTCTATATATACTATATGTTGTGTTAAGCTTCCTTGAATCTTTAAGATAACATTGATGGAAATGGAGGTGGGGGCAATGTCACAATGGTTCGTAAAGGATTAGGGAAATTGGTTGTTTTCAAATATTCATTAAGGTATACAGATGTTCCAATTTGGGTTCATTATATGATTTCACTAAACTAGCAATCTAAGTTCCATACTGATTGTTTTTTAGGTAAAACGTATCATACTGGTAGTTCATCTGAACAAGTTGTCTTCCATACTAAATCTGGGGGCTCATTCAATGTATCATCTAGAAGTTTAGTTATAGCAAAGAAGCCGACACCTAAGGGAAGATCTTTCACTATTTTAATTGGTGCCTTCAAACATGCAAGGACCCTTTTTGGGAATTCAGATGTAGGGAACTCATTTACCTTTACCAACTCTCATGTCATTTGGAATCCAAAAAAATAATTATATCATTGTCATTTATTGATGCAATCACCTAGACTCAGCTTTAAACTTTATTTATTGTTCTATCTGTAAGAATTTTTCAAACAATCTCTCTACTAGTTAGGGGTAAGGTTGTGTACTATTATCGTTGTTATTGTTATTGTTCAATATCTCACTACAAGAAAATAAGGTATTTTGCGACGTTTTTAAAACGTCACAGAATGTCCAAAAACGTCACAGAAGACATTCTGCGACGTTTTAAAAAACGTCACAAAAAATGTCGTGAAATGTAGAGTAGGTAAAAGGTTTCTGCGACGTTTTATGTAAAACGTCACAAAAATACTGACAATTCGCGACGTTTATAAAAATACCACTAAAAGTTTGGACAATCCGCGACGTTTTTAAAAAACGTCACGGATTGTCTAACATTTCGCGACGTTTTTAAAACGTCGCAGAATGTGAAGGAATCCGCGACGTTTTAAAAAAAACTTCACGGAACGCCTTTAGCGACGTTTCTAAAAACGTCACAGAATGTCTTCCGCGACGTTTTTATTATTATTATTTTTTCATTTTTTTTCATTTTTTAGAAA
>JANZLH020000379.1:950012-963871 GCA_026770325.2 Erythroxylum fimbriatum
GATTCGGATTGGTCCGAGTACGGTTCGATTATTAATGATTGCAAGATGCTTTTAGCACAAAGGCAAGATGTTCGAGTTGTGTGGCTAAGTCGTCATTCTAATGTCTTAGCTCATAAGTTAGCGCGTAGTTCGTTTTCTTTTTCTGATTTTATGCTTTCGTTTTCTTCTCTAATTTATATCGCAGATTGTTTTGTTTAATTGAAGTTGTGTTTTTCCCTAAAAAAAAATTAAATTAAATTTAGAGCGGCATGTCATTAGTAGAAGATCATTTAATTATAGAGATGATAATGGATCGAGCTAGAGTCTAGCCTGATTAAGCCTTAGTCCAGTCTGGTTGTTGGGACCTAGACCTTACATAAGGTCCAATTGGGCCCAAGAAATTGTTTTAATAAAACGACGTCGTTTGTTTATAAGAGTTAGGTGGGTCAGGTTGAGCTCGGACCCACTTGTCCATCGTTTTTTGATTAGCTAACCAAATTAATATCATTCAAAAACATAAATTCCCTCATCGACCATACTATATATTTTGTAACATGAATCTTAATTTTAATCCAAGAAAAAGCAAGGAAAAAATATCTTAGTGCGTACTTTGTGACTACAGTGCTTCCAGAGCAGCAGCAAGTGCAAAGATCTCGTAATCTTCACACCTGCATCCACTATGATCTCTGCAACACTCATACTCACACTCATACCAGTTCTTTGACCTATCATATTTCTTCTTCAGCTTCTGTACCTCAGCTTTCTCTGGAGCTCTAAATCTCATAGATACTAGCACTGAAGGAGGTTTAAGACCATGATCCAGAACACAGCTTTTCTTCGATATTGGACTCATCTGTACCCACTGTTCGATTTCCATGTCTGCCGACTCCAGTACTGTCTTCAAAGAAGCTTCACTTCTTCCCAGAAGATGTGACCCTCCCATCTTACCAAGCATGGACTTTGAGCTTCTCCACCGGAGCTCGAAAACGACACTTGCCTGCTTCAAGTTGCTGATTGACTGCTCAGAGCCGGAACACTCCAATGAAAAGGACTGGTTCCACGAAAGATTGGACCTTGAGGAGATTTCTCTGGTGTTGAGTTGAACCCTTTTGTTTTTTCCTGCAGACAGATAGTATCTGACAAAAAGATTACCATGAGACTTGAGCTCCACATTCTTGGCTTGCAAGATGGTTATTTCAAAGCCAAGTGAAGAGAAACACCTTTGAGGTTGATGAGAAGCTACGTCCATGGGGTGAGAAAGGGTTTCAAGAATTAGTGAAGAACTTCTGTGGTTTCTATGGTGCTGGTAGGAAGGTGGCATTGACTAGCTTTAATGGAAGCTCCTTCTATATATGTATATATAGAAAAAACCAGTGAAAGTGGAACAAACTATCCTCCAAAATCTAAGTTGCAAAAAGGAGTGATTGAATATAGATAACAAATCAGTAAGTGAATCCCATAAAAGACAATGGATTAGATCACAATTCTAATATATGGCCCTTGGAAGTGTTACTTCATTGGTTTAAAGTGGTTTTCTGGGATTCATGCAATTACTATATTATTTTGAATATTTCAGTGGGTAAGAAGCTCTCCAATCTTAATCTAAGTTCCAAAAAGTAGTGATTGAATACAGATAAGAAATCAGTAAGTGAATCCCATCAAAGACAATGGCTTAGATCACAATCATATTAAGGATTTAAGCCTTTTGAGAATGATGAAGAGGTGCAATTCTAATATATGGCCCTTGGAAGTGTTGCTTCATTGGTTTACAGTGATTTTCTGGGATTCATGCTTGTGATTACTATATTATTTTGAATATTTCAGTGGGTAAGAAGCTTTTACAATCATACTTATCAAGAACTTGGGTTTGGGTAATGACTGTGTACAAAGGAAAGGAGTGGAGCCAGCTTTGCATTGAGAGTTTTCCACTAGTCTTTTATTAATTTTGAATTGTTGGATGCCTGGGTAACTTTTATATATATATATATATATGTATGTATATATGTATATATATATATATATGTATGTATGTATGTATGTATGTATGTATGTATGTATTTAAAAATTATTTAAAGAAAATATAAAAAATATTAGATATATTCTCGTTATAAATATAAAAAATTGAAACTTAAATCTAACAATATTTTCTATGTTTGGGTAAAATATTTTTAAATAAAACATCAAACTTTCTTATAATTTTATAGACCTCTTGTGAAATTTTTTATGAAAAATAAGAGAAGTGAGTGATTCACTTAATAAAATATAAATATTTAAAATGAACAAAAATTCAATATTTCGTAGATTTTTTTAAATTTATTGCAAAACTTTTTAAAGTTTTGAATATAACAAATAATCTTTTGAAATTTATATAAATAGGTCAAAATAATATTTTCACTGATATAACATATCCATTAAATTGTAATACGTAATACAGACCTTATTATGTACTCAGGATCATATATGAAAGGATTAAAAATGAAGGTAATGTGTAATACCTGATTTCGGTTCTATTTCTGATTTCGATGTTATTTCAGAGCTCCAAACGATCATGAATCTCCCAAGACCTTTATAGAAAGTGTTTCCCAACTCGAGGTTTAGGTCTTCCTACAGTTTTCTCAAAACGTGAGCTCTCTTAACAGGTTAAAAAATCCTTCTGCTTACGATTGATATGAGCAATTGTAAGAGACCTTAACCTTTATATATAATTTTCATATCGGACTTCCCTATTACAAGGTCGATATAGGTTTGGTCCACTCGAATTGGGATTCATTTTCTACCCAGACTTTGACCCATTGATTTAGATCATTTATTAGATTATTTTGTTATATTTATCTGGATTAAATTACGTAACTTTACCCAATATTGAAAAACCGAAAATATAATTAATAGTTGTCCAACTTTATAGGAAAGGATAAAATTGTTCGACATAAATGTCAAACGGTTGTCAATCTACTAATCACATTAGCAAAAACAATGTTTAATTTAATTTTAAAATTTTAAAAATTAGTCATTTTCAACTAAAAAAACTAAAAAAAAAAGAGATATTTTTTAATCTATTATCTCTTTCAGTGAATTTTTAAAGAATCAACGAACTTGATAGTATTAATATAAGGGATGTATATATATTTCTCTTGTGATTTGGTCCATTCTTAAAAAATTTCATGTATAATTTAAAATATTTTTAAAGGATCGTTGGACTTTATTAATTAACACATTCTTTATTATTTTTCCCGTCAATTTTTTTATAAAACTGATAAAGACACGTTTTATTATTCAATTTTATTACGATTTTTAATGAAAAACTAATAAAATAATAGAATAAATTTATCTCCACAGTCATCCCATAATATATAAACTAAGATTCTTTGATCTACAAAGTTTGTTTCTTTGTTTCCAACTGATGGTTTTTTTTTTCTCTTATATAAAATTTCAGTAAGATTTCAACTCAGAAAGTGTGTGAGTTAGCATTACTGTTGTCTTAAAAGCTTTTTGCTCCTTTCTTAACAAACCCCATGAACTTATGCTATCTTCCAAACGCTCTAGTGATTACAATTTAATAAAATGGTAAACTACACTCTAATATTACCATATAAAATAGTCATATGTTATCAATGCAGAACAAGTGGACAATCTATCTATCTTAAGTTGAAAACCTTCTTTAAATGAGAAAAAAAATAATCAAAACTATATAACTACTAAAACAAAGGCCAAGCTTTTTTCTCGTGTTGAAAACTAAGGCTGATTGGACGTAAAGTTTTCAATGAAATGAAATGGCTTATAATGAAATAGAATATAAATGAATTTAATGTTAAAAAGTATTGTTTGAGAGGCATAAAAAAACTCATAATATAATATACTAAAATATTATTTGAAAGAAGAGTTTATAATGTAATATAGCGAAAAGTTATTTATCATTTTATATTTTATCACAGACCTCTCAAATCAAATGCTTCTTTCTTTTACTGTTTAGAATAGAATTATATGTAATGTAAAGTCCTCTTTCATCTCATTATATTCCATTTCATTATAAACCATCTTCTTAAACGATGAAATAATATTACATTTTCTCCTATTCTATTAACTAAGTGACAGCACAACCACAAACAAGATAAAAAGAAATTAAAAGTTGAATAATAACACGTGGATAGAATGTTAAAAGATGGCCGCCCACGATATCGAATTTAAGAGTTAGTGAAATCCTACCAAAATCTTATCGTGTCTTTTGGCGATCCTGAAAGGTATCACTTTCTCGGACTTCAAATGAAAGTTCCCTGTTGTAACTCTCAAACTCGGTGGACATGAGCAAGTGGCTAGCGTAAATGCTAAACACGTTTGAAAGGAGAAAGAGGGATGCTTTTTCACTCGATATTAATAGTGTGGGTTGATACTTATCACATAAATTGTCTAAATAAACCCGGTTCAAAGTCAACAAACTAAACTCAAACTGGCCAAACCCAAGCTTAGGAGATCCGATTGATTTGAACCAATTAGACAAAATGATATGTTTTTAATGTAATTGACCAAGACGAACTTCGACTGCAAAAACAAGGGTTTGATTGGACCCAACTGAACTATTGCTATCTCTGATCGTAGCAATATAAGGTCACATGTTCAAAGAACAAAAACAAGAGAGAGTTTCATATTATATATCACCAACCATTCATCAATTCAATCAGAAGGTTTGGAGACTTTAATACACTAGAATCACGACAAAAATGTTCACTGGACAAAACCCTCACATTGTACGAGTACCAATGATCAATTTTCTTTTCTGATGAGACCTAAAGATTCACTTACCTTATTTCATGTGGAACAACTAAGGCAATAACAATAAATAATTCTTAATGATAAATGTATAAATAAGCACAAACCAATTGCATGTTCTTATGTGAACCACCAAGAAAGTTATGAGAAGAAAAGGACACGAAATAGATGTTAATCTCTTACTGCAATTTTATTCATGGGGCCAATTCAATAATTAAGCATTTGCAGTTTACAACTTATATAGCAACTGACGAATTCTAGCCCAAAGAATATTGGAGTCTCATTCACAGTTCATCCTGACTACCCTTTCCATAATCCATACCCCTCAACTCATTTTAATTTTTTTAAAAATATTTTTCCCTCGTAGGCACAGAAATAAAATAAAGGAAAATGAGAAAAAAAAAAGAAGAAGAAAAGAGCCTGTACACGGTGAATTCACTATAGTACATAAATCCTTACTTTCTTCTATGGTAATGCTACCTGCTATTTCTTCTCCTTGGTGATGCCAGCGTAATATTTACTTTTACTTATGATCAAGACAAAATCTCGATCAATGGCAAAGTAAGTCAGAACATGATGTTCGTCAGCTATTAGACCAAATCATGTGTTGAGCAAATTAACACTTAATGAGACATATAATAAAACCTGTGTCCCATAGTTTGGAAAAATCACTTTCACCTGCTTCCAGCCCTGTGCCGCAACACATCACAGATGGCAATTGTGTGCTGCTTTAAGCTCATTGTTTTATTCTTCGAAGCTCCCAGTTACCCTCACCATCAATAAGGTGCAACTCCTCAGAGTGGAAAGGTATTAGAGCAGGACGCTGGGACAAAAGTGTAGGAGAGAGAAAATTTACAGTTAAAAACTGCTATCAGGAACACAAGCAGTTGTCGATGTAGTACTCCACAATGAATCAAATGCATGAGATATAACAGGCATTGTTATATCTATTTTATCAATCATCAATTCAGGCAAAGTACATGTGGACGATCTCTTTAAAACAACTAAAAAAGCAATTGAAAAGAACGAACCAATTGATGTCAGAAACTAGAAGGCCTAATGTTTTGCATTGATAACACATAAGTTATATACCTGTGAAGAGGTTACAAATGTTATGCCCATATCTCTAGCGAGCCTATAAAGTTGTTCCTCAACATCAACACTTGTGGCACTGCAAATCAGGAAGATAATGAAAAAGAAACCATAAGGAAAGTAGACAGGCTTCATTTGAAGTTAACAATATGGAAAGAAATGACATACTTGGTGCACTCATCGAGGATGCCAAATTTAGGCTTGTGAAAGAAAAGGCGCGCCTAGCAAAAATTTTCAAAATATCATGTCTTGAGAAATCCAATATTACTCCAAAATGTTACGTACGTGAACAATTTTACTTCCAGGTAGTGATTACTAGATGCCCTTACCATGCCTAGTCTCTGTTGTTCACCAAGAGAAAGAATGTCTTCCCAATTTAGCTTAGCATCCCAGCCACCTTCCTCCCTTTCTAAAAGATAACTAAGTCGAACATTCTCTAGAATATTCTTCAAATATGAGTCCAGAATGTTTGTGGAGTCTGAATATTTTTCCCCTGAAATTCCACAGGGTTGCAATCAGAGAAGCATTGGCTAAATAAACACAAGCAAGAAGTAATGGAAACATCATATCTAAAAATAAAATCATCCCAAAAAAGAATGTCCATAAGAAATTGAAGATTTTCAGAGCTGTTAAATATCCTCATATGACTGTTCAGGCTACAGTGTGCACAAAAATTTAAAATTTCCTTACCGTGCAGTCACTGAGAACATAGTAATATAACTTAAAATTAAGCATTTTAACTTAATAACTGCCTGTGTGCATCATCATGATTATGGAAAGAAGAGAAGGTGCTGATACTTCTGAGATTCTGCAAAAGATTAAGTGACTGAGTAACCTATAGACATCACTTCTAAGGCATATACAATTGAATGGTCTTGGAATTTTGTCAACATATAAAAATGCACCACGATAAGAAACAAAAGATGAAATCAACCTTTCTATTGACACTAAAAATTCCAAATTAAACAGTCAGAGAGAGAAAACAATGTAGAAAACTTTAAACAACCATATAAATGATCTACAGCATAAATTCGGAATTATTTTTAATAAGGTAACAACAATGTTTGATTGCTAGGATACAAATAAACATGCATCACTGAAGTCACCCTAATCTCTAGTTCCCCATAACTGATCTCAGAAACTGATTACAAAGTAGCTTGGATGACTTGTTCATTATCCAATAAAAATTGTGGTGGAACAGAATGTAATACATTCTTCAATAAAGTAACTGCAATCATATAAATTATCTGATGTAACCCTTCCTAGTACATTTTTACATTCTATAACATCCTTGTTTGGAAACAATTTTTTTAAATAGCCAAACTCAACCTTAATCTCTCTGGTTATGGGCAGATTTTACCAGTTATTTTATTTATTAGTCTACCCTTATACACTTCCTTTTGAAATATATAAATGGGCGTGGCTGCAAGGCTGACAATTTTAAAGTGAACCTTCCCATCTCAATCAATCGTGCATGTATAGAACAAAAAGAAACACATGCATGTATGCGTATGTGTATTTGCAAATGAAACAATATGCAAGCACTTTTACCTTTTCCAAATAACTTTCCTATCCTAATTGCTGCTTCATCACAGGAGAGAGGATATATTATTTGATCCCTCAAGGTTCCCAAGCACGTATATGGTCGTTGAGGAACATAGAAAATGCCACAACCAAATCCAGACTCTTTGCTAATGTCTTGTGAAGGTTTGACAAGCTTTCCGCTTACAATTGGCCAGAGACCTCTTAGGGCTCTGAAAATAGAACTTTTCCCACTCCCATTTGGACCTTAAATATCCACAAGCACATAAGTCACTTCATAGAATGATAAAAGTCGCAAGAAGAGGAAGAGCAAAAGAACTAGATAACTGAAGAAGATTTAGTTTTACCAGTTACAAGCAGGCTTTTTCCCTCACTAATGCGACATGACAACTGCTTTGCCAGTAATTTCTGCGCTGGGGTAATAATATCAATCTCAACAAAGGAAATTGCATCTTTCGAGTGAAGGTCAGTCTTCCCAGGTAATGGAAGTAATTTAGATGGTGAAGAATCTCCTGCATAACAACTTTATTACGTCAATTGGATGACTAATAGACAATTTGATGTTAAGCAGATATTCTACAGTTACTGGGACAAGTTTAGTTTCACTGAACAAAATCGTGGAGAGAGTTCGAAAGGCAAGAAGAATGTCTCTCCATCTCATTCAGCTCCCTCTTCTTTTATTGTTATTTCTTTATCATTTTATGGTCTTGGGGGCCAAGGAGTTGGTGAGTAAGCATTCAGATGCGATCATTAATATGAAATCTTACAGAAATACCAGTCAGTTCTGAGACTTCTTGGACTCTTCCAAGCATAGAATTGCATTGGTGACTTGTCTCAACAACTCTGTCCTTTACCCTAGCATTGACATTCCCTATACTCTACCAATTAAGTCTACATTGGCCATCAATCAACATAAAAAAACCAAGTGGTCGCTCACTCACACTGGAATAACAAAAGATAAGGCCATGATGTAGGATGGATAGTAAAACTAGAGTTTTTTCCAGAAAGCAGGAACTTTTAGTGGTGAAGGAATACTTTCAAAATCTGAACATACGAGAACTATAAGTAAATGTATGACAAAAATAAATAGGCATCGACAAACTATTCTAGTCTAACAATAACCTCCCAAGTCTAATAATATGCATGACATTCAATGCTACAATGTTCACAGACAAGCATAACACTGCAACAGAGACCATAGAAAATGAAAATTCGAAATTTATTATTAGAAAAGCTTTAATTCAAATCTGATAATATGGTCCACAATTTTCTCCAATAACAATGGTCTATCCCGCTTGCATGTCCATAATGTCAAAGGAAACATAGCTTGACATCCAGGGACAGTTCAAGTAAGATTAAATTAAAATCAAGCAACAGAAGTTTTTAAGTAGCCAAGTAAAGGGTGCATTGTCTCTTTCAGAAGTAACAAGGTATCAAGGACATAGAAATTTTTGTTCCTTTTATCAACCAACTTGATCGTGGACTGAAATGTAACATATATCCATTGACTAGGAAAGTGAAATCAATTATTTGAAAATGCAATCTTACTAACAGTATAGAATTTGAAAAATAGAAAAATTTACCAGACTGCGCAGCATCCAGGAATTCTTCAAGCTCAAAAATTCTATTTATACCACCAGATAGCTCAAGAAACTTCTTGTGCAATTCAAGGATGTCTCCGAATGCCAAAAAGCTTTGAGAAACAACAGAAGCCAAGAACCGCAAAGCGTGTGCCAGCTCACCTGAATAAGTTTGACTCTTTAAGTCCTTTGGGAGTGAGAAAGAAAGAGACAGGGAACATATCAAGCGAATCATGGATTATCTACCTTGAGTCGAGCTCATAGCTCGATCGCCTTTGTGCTCAAGCGCATACAACAAACTCAAACCCCATGTAACATTATGAGGAAGTTGCTTTGTGACAAAATCATCCAGTATACCGTACAACCACTTGTTCTTCAAAAGAAGCATAGAATGGTCGACAAGTTCCCTAAACCTTGACTCAATCATCTGCTCAACATAGAAGGCACAATTGAAATTGAAAAATAAAACAGTAATGCCTGCACATTTGGAGTATCAGAAAAAATGCCACATCGAATCATACATTTTACAGCATAATTGAGATGGGGAAAGTAAAAGAGTAAAAACCAGAACATGTGCGATGTCATGAAGAAAATGTTACATTGAATCATACTTGATATTAAAATTTCCTTTCCAATTAAAAGTTACAATTTTTACTTTTCTCTTCATGTAGGGCAAGTATAATATGCTAAGATATTTCTCCACCAATGATAAACAGTACCAGGATTGGGTTGGTGGCAAGTTTCAGAAGAAAAAAAGTGGAACTCTTTGAGAAGATTATACTAGGCAGGTATAGGGACTGCCTGCACCACCAGAAATTGCTGTCTGCTAGCTGTTTGAGGTCACTAGCCCATACATGTAGTTTATATACCAAGAAAGACAAAAAAACATGTAATGCAACTAATGCGCTAGAGGATCGAGATAGTGACACGGTCACCCATTCCATAATTAAATAACAATAATAACTTTAAGGTTTGCTCATGCGTTTTCAGAAAATTCCGTAAGGGCGCTCCACACCATACATACAATCTACTAGAGGTCCGATCCCAAAAGAATGAGTAATAATTAAAGATAGAAAGAGCAACAACCAGAAGAGAGACTAGTATTGCAACCACAAGTAACTTACAGCTTTTTCTCTTGCACCGCCGCCAAAGAAAGCCACAGATTCAGCATGTGCACGTAATCTTTCGTGCATGAACCTAATTATGCATGGCATGTTTTAGAAACTGTTACAGGTTTCTCCTTGTCACTTTAAGTGTAAGTGTGCAAATTTTCCCTATTAAACATTGGGCATAAAAGCTGGACTTATAATCTGATTACCTAAAGGTCCCTTCGATCTGCTGCTCTTGATGGCCAGATCACCAAAATCAGGAGTTACGTTCTTCAGAAAACCCAGACCAAGAAACATATATGCATATAATATGGCTACTCCCCTTCGACCTGTTAGCAGCTTCATTCTCCAGGTGAACCTACACATGGGGCATTGTAATAAGGATTAAGAGTATGAAAGAACAGTCAATTGTCTTTCCATTTCTTTTTCTTTTCTAAATTCTGGGTGAGGACGGGAGGGGAAGAAGAGGTCACTGAGGAAGGGATGGGGGGCGGGTCAGCAAATATGTCAGCCTATTGAAAAGTTTATTGGCACCTGAATACTATGGCTCAAGAGAACAAGGCTAGCCTACAATTGGAAGCTTAACTTGGCCCATCTTAACCCAAAAAATTGGAACTAATAAGTTTTGCATTTGACAAACACATATACACATGCTACTTTCTTTTACTGTTAAACCAATTATTCAGAAACAACACTTGAGGCAATCCACGTAGAAAGACTTATTAGTTCTTTGTTTACCATCAAATCAAAAAAATTGATGCCATTGCATGATTGACAGGAAGTATGAGTTTATCAATGCAGCTGCAAATATAAAAAGCTAAACTTGAACCGTTATTACTTCAAGCACCTAAAACGAAACTGAAAAGGAAATGCTTCAATAGCTCCCAAATTTACCTATATCAAAATGATATCCACCAAACTTGTCAATATTGTGTTGCAGAAGACTATAAAGCAAGTTTTATTATTTTAAGACTAATTTAAAGCATGGATCACAAAGCAGTAGATTGTAGGAATGGCTAATCTTTTACTCAATATTGTGCTACACAACACTATGATGCAAGTTTTATTTTCCTAAGATGCAAGCTTCAGCATTCTTAGCTCACTCCTATAAGTCTTGGTATATCTAATTCTCAACTTACCAACTTCCATTTTATAGGCCGCATGTCATGAAGTGCCTCCAAACATCTTAGGAATAACTTCTATTTTCGTCAAATACACATAGGTTTGCATCAATTTCTATCATTTGCCTTTTCGAGGAATTTGTAATCATAAGAAAGAGCATCGATATCATAAGTACCATAAGTATATTAAACTTTAACACATAGCAAGCCTATACATCAGATTTTCTCGCCTATGAGATACCTTATTCTTGAATGATGCTTACATTGCTTCCATAAGGGTATTAAGATCATCAATAAATATCGCATGATAGTTGGGACTCTCTGTCATGTACCCAAAAAAGGTAATCAACAAGCAAAGTAAAGTCGAATTCTATCATCCAAATCCAAAGAAATTCACAAGAACAGAAATCCTCAGGCATGGTAAAGGTTTCAATGGTCTTCCACAAGCCAAAGGAAATTTCAGCCAGTACCTGTGAAGAGTATACAGGTTACAAACACTTCTGTCAGCATCAGGTGATAAATACTTTCCATTCTCTCTGTCAAGATCAAGTCGTAAAGGGAACTCATAGCAGTCATTTATCTGCAGGAAATCAATATAATAGTTAAGACCCTAAACCAAAAATAAAGACCAACATACAATACTAAGTTCATGAGTTGTTACAATCGAGTTCACAGATTTGCGGAAATTACTTGAGAAACTTTGGCTCAGAGAGCAACAAAAGCAAAAAATTCTCACAAAAATGAAAAAAGAACTCTTTAAAAGAGAATATAGCAGTTGCATCTCAAAGCTAATTAGGAACATCTAATTATTAAGGTTGAATTGTAGAAACGAAAGTAAAGTTAGCTGAATAGCTGAAACATAAAGAGGAATGATAAAGAAATATAAGTAGCTTCCTTTTCTAGAGAAGTTCAACTGGCAGGACATAAAACATTCCAGCAGCAGTAAAAAGAATCAAATCACAATAAGATAATAAGACCCATACAGTCATCATGTGAAATATAAATACTTTCAGACATAACAAAGTCATGGTTTAATTACTATCCTTCACCATTGTGTCAAGCATAAGATCATACTCAAAACGTTTTAACTGAAGTTGAAGAACAGGGGAGAAGTCTATAAACAGGACTCCTTCCTTAGCATCCTGGAAATTGACATAAATAAAGGGTATAAGAAACATTGTCCGTGCAGCAATAGATAAGAATAACTATAAAAAGTTCTCCAACGAAAACAAAAATAGTGCAGACCAAACAGTGCTCCCTTTTAAAAGAACATATAACAACACATCATGTCGGACCCCGATCCCGGAGCCCAGCGGTCCCGGGAGGCGAGCCCTGACTGATGGCCCGTGCCCGAGATGCTGACTGGCTGCTGGCTGAAAATCCTAATTCTGACACCCTGACACTGATACTTATAACTGACATACTCTGGTAGTGAGCTTATACTGATTTAAATTTAAACCTGACTGTTTTCTGAAAATCTAAAAAAAATTAACCTTTAAACCCATGTCCGTTAAACGGACATGGTCTGGGCTTGGGTACTGTTTTACCCGAACCTGTCCGTTAAACGGACAGGCGTGTCCATTTGACGGACACGAGGTGTAAAATATGCACTATTCCTCTATAATCTGTCCGTTAAACGAACAGTCGTGTCCGTTTGATGGACACGAAGTGTAAAAGTGGTAATGTTTTGGCCGAACCTGTCCGTTAAACGGACAGGCGTGTCCGTTTGATGGACACGAGTGCCAAAAATACACTATTCCTACAGAATCTGTCCTTTAAACGGACTGTTGTGTCTGTCTAACAGACATGAAGTGACACAAGGGGGTAATTCTCACCCGAATGTGTCCGTTAAACGGACATAGGAATTTCTGGAATTCCCATGCCACTTCATGACTACTCAACTCTTCCACTACTCAAACATTTTTCCAACACTTCTAAACTTCCTGAATTCACTCGAACTCAACTTCATTGGTTTCTCAACCCCACACATTCACACACTTATACAATGCTCATCAATCACAAACCTAATCATGAAATCATGAATCTCTTAATTTTGAAACATCATCATTCAATGCATTTTCATTTACATCAAAAATACTGGTTTACAATGCTTTAGCGGGCATTTCAAGCCCATTAACAACATGATCAAAATAGAACTGTTTTTCTTAAAATGCATCTAAAGCATTGATTACAAAATGACTTGAAAATACAATGCTAAATCTTGGAGTTTGCCTTTTTTATGCTCAATCCTTGTGCTCGTGCTCTTCACCTGGATGGGAGGGGATTGGAGGTGGTGAGCTATTGCTCGTAGGTAACATGCTTATATTTAGGCTAATAAGCTGAATTTTGTCTTATCATTCATACATTTAGCAATTTCTACTGATAATCATGCAATCGTGTATTACATGAATTCATCATCACAAAACACATAATTCAATCATTTTTCAAACATACAAATTCATACTGACACGTGCTGACATGTACACATAGCTGATGGTTTGGTAGGTCCACAAATACTGATGAGCTATACAAATGTAGTCATATGCTGAGGAGTCCTAAAAAGGAACATCTTTGCCACAATCGGGCAGGCGGGCAAAGCCTATACTGGTCAACGTGCACGTGACTCTGCTGGGTGGACTACCTTACCCACATAACATGTATTCATGCATAAA
>JANZLH020000379.1:963971-975617 GCA_026770325.2 Erythroxylum fimbriatum
AATAATACATAAATGCAATATGAATCTCATAATTATAATCTCATTATAATTTCATTAGCAATGTATAATTATTCCATGGACTTTATCATATACATCTAAACATGTACAAGACAAAGAATGCCTTTAAATAATTTTCCACTAAACTACAACCAAAGCGATTGGCTGTAGGGCATAAACCAACAATAGACACACTCACATTATTGACCAAAAACATAAACTAAACAAAAGAGTAGAAATCCTCTGTACCCAATGTTACGAAACCCTAGATAATGATGAATGTCTATGTTTTGAGCTCTGATGTCTGATAAGATTCTGGCCAAATAATAAGAAACTGGTAAGCAAGATGAACTGTTAATATATAAATGGGAAGAAGAATAGAAACAAAACATACCATGATGCGAGGGAGAGAGATCGGAGAGAGAAGGTCTCCAATTTCTCTTTCCCCAATTTTATGAAACCTTAGATAATGACAGATGTCTGAGGGAGAGCTTCATGGTTTCCACTTGAGGGTGGAAGATGGTGCGGTGGATGGTAAAGGAGTGTGTAGTGGATGGTGAAGGAGTGAGGGAAGAGGCTAATGTTATGGTAGATAAGGCAGGTAACGGTAGAGGTGACGATGATGGTGAAATACGTGTTAAGATAGATGGTGAGGAAGGTGAGGGGCCGAAGAAGTCGACGAAGGAGAAGGAGAGGAAGTCGACGGCCGAGAGCAAAACAACGAGAGAGAATACTTTCTGCAAATTTGAGTGAGAGAGCGAGAATAATAATGAAGATAGAACATTCGAGAGGTTAAGTTCAAAATACCAAACATTATTTGACCGTTAGATGAAATGGACAGACGGGATGGATTGCGTGGTCGTAAGCGATTCAGTAGTAGATACCTCTCAATGTCATCAAGAATTACAATGCTCAATGTTGACTTGTAGGCATCTTCGAAAACCTACAAAATCCACTTGATTAGATAGATTTGTATAACTGATTACAGTTAACATAATGAACCCAAATTTACCAGCCAAATTTGAAACAGAACTGATAAATCTACACTGAAAGTTATTCATTGCAAATATAAACCAAGGTTCAGAGTAAAATGAAAATTTTCAAGGATGGGAAAAACTGAATAAGAATTATACTGTATGAAACAAACCCTACCGGGTTGTAGACCAAAGAAGTCAGAGGGACACCATCTTCCATCCTCTATAGTCGTGCTGAACCATTAACGCATGTTGATGCTAGGAATTCTGAATCTAGACTGGAACATGAACCAAAAAAAACTCAAGAGTTTAGCACAAAAATTGATCCCCTTCGTATTTATATTCAGTCAACTCAAAAATAGAAAGGAAGAAGTAGATCTAAACAGTTCAATAAAATCCACAATTTAGTTCCATATGAAGGAATACTCTAAAGATCATATTACTCTACCACATTCTTCCATTAAACTATCAGCCATTAATAATTACCATGAGCAGCAAATTTTATTGGCAATTGAACATAATTTATCCCAAGAGCTTATTGCATTCGATAGCATTTCATAAAGAGACTATAAATAATTCAAAGACAATTCCAAGAGGTGTCAACAACATTATGTGCATGCATTGACTTTCACTCGAACCATTTACTGTTATAAAGAAGAAAAGAAACTTCAAGTCCATATCCCGAAAGGACTCGTGTGTGGTTCATCAATAATTATTCTAAGACTTGGCCACTCCCAAATTCTCAAATGACCATCCTACATTGAATAAGATAAAAACGTGTCAAGCTGGATATGACTAACATATAGGCTTCGGAAACACAAACAATAGAAAGCCAGTAACAGTCATGCTTGAATCACATGCTATAACTTACCACTCCACCGGCTGCAAATTTTGAACTATATGTTGGAAAACAGTACTATTCTTCTTTAGCCAAACCTTTCGACTTACCTTGTATCTCAAGGCACAATTTGAGTTATCTGAAGAAAATAATTCTTAAAAAGGAAAATATAGTAATAAGAATACATTGTTGAATACAAGAGGGCAACTTTTTGAAAAGTTGGATAGTCAATTGTGGGAAGAGAGACAATGTCATCTTTGAATCTACCATGTACAGGCACAAAATAATTCCTGAACATAGAGAACAAAAGAATTGATGCGAGTATTTGAGTTGATTACCTTATAAAATGCATTGTTCCTCAAATAGTTCTTCAGTAGATGGCGAGTCAAGCGGATTCTCCATCCAAGTGCTAGGGTTGATGTCAAGTGCCTATAACCAACAAAAATTTGCCAAATTAGATCACAAAAATAAATATGCATCCAAAGAAAAGGTAATCACCTCAATTCATACAAAAAAAAGAAAAGCAGCTAGTAGCTAAGGAAAGTTCTTGCTACAGAAATTTCCAAGTATTATCTTTTGCAAACTCAAGCAGCTAGGGTAGATTAGTTTCCTACGTAGTACTTTCAAGAAAACTGAGTAGTTTAAGAAAACCATTTTATAGGTCAAAGCATACTAAGAGCCAGTTTGGAAAACAAGAGCAATTTTCTAGGGAAATGCAAAATAAAAGATTTCGGGAAATATCTAAAACAAAGAAGCACAAAGATATTCAATCTTTCTCACAGCTTGGCTTTTCAAACATTCATAACCCATCTCATCGTAAAACCACAATAGAATAAGTTTTCACCTGTGTTTGCAGACCAAGAAATTGCCTAGTGAGATTGATGGAACATAAAAAAAATTAACAGAAAAATTGAAAAATGCCAGAAGATATAGATCATATTGCCACTTCAAATGATATACAAGACAACACCCAATTAGTTCAATTGTCGAAGCTCATTGTTTGAGCTTTAATTCTAGTCAATTAAAAAGGAAATCACCTCAGTGAAGGTGCAATGAAAGAAGATGCTGCACTTTGTAGAATGCTAACACCAATCAACCGAATGAAGGCAGTTTTGTCCTGCTCCAAAATGTGCTTCACAGTGGTACCTGCAATAGATAACAATAAAATAGTTACCTCTCAGACTTTTGATCGAATATAGTCAAAATTGGACTTGTACCATTCAATGAGGCAATCCGATCTGAGACCAGTGTTCTGGAAATAACAAGAAATGCTACTGAAAGTAATTGTGCGCCTTGTTTGTCAAATATAGATGGTACCTAAACCAAAAGGAACAAAAATGTCAACATAGATATTCGTAGACCAAAAAGTAAATAAGCAGCTATGGAAACTCTAGAAAGAAAACTTAGAACAGCCACAGTAGCTAAAAAAAATATAAACTAACATATGAACCTCATTTAATTGAAAGACAAACATGATTCACAGATCCAAATATCAACTAATAAGCCTAACAATCAACATAGAAAACTTAACAGTTTAGAACCATGCTTGCATATGTGGATTAATCATCACTATCCAAATATAGGAACTAAATTTCAATCACTGAATACTGGTGGAATTATAAAGTCGGTGCCCCTCTCTTCCTCCTCCTTTGTTAACCATCACAGCCACTCCAGAATTCAACAAAGAGAAATGATATTTGCACATAAAGTGGCAATAAATATGAAGTGTAAGCAAACAAACATAAATATATTTATGTGTTAAATGGGGTGATAGATGGACGCAGGTATTTTTTGAGAAAGATAACTAATAAAGCCTATCCACATAACAAGGAGTTCGAATTTAATCATAATCCAGAACACTTTCTAGCCAACTAAAGTTAGAATCTGTTCATGCTAAGATCTCCTACATAGAATGTAATAGCTCCAAACTACAGGATTATTGACGTACCAGGATTCTTAACATTGCAGCTACTCTCATTGGTAATGGCCTTGGATTCCCTTGGAGTTGTGGAACGATGGGCAAACGAGAACTGATACCTCCACCGGGGGATACGGCTATAACCTCTGAAATATGCGATTGTGACTTTGCACTTGCAGAGCCCTAGATAACGGGTCACCATGAGTTCTATGCTAAACAACTTGTGTTCCATGAGATACAAAAATAACAACAAAACACAAAATTAAGACCTTATCAGTTTTGGTAAATGCTTGTTCAACTACCATCGCATCATTTTCCCTATCTGACTCAGAAGTCATCATGACATTGGTTACGGCTTCATTCAGGGGTGGAATATCCATCCTGAAATTTAAAGGGCTCAATCAAACTGCTACTTATTTGCATGTAATGAACATGCAATTAAAGAAACAGATAGAGAAAAATCAAGACTAGTCACCTTTTATCATTAACGCGCCAACCTCCTTCTCCATTCAGGGACAAAACCACATCATGAAATGCCACTAAAGCTGGTCGATGAGATATGGTTATACAGGATGTTCCCATAGCTCGAACTTTTTTGCAAAAACGTTCTTCCATATCAGTAGTTACAGCACTAGTGCACTCATCAAGGATTGCAAACTTAGGCTTATGATAAAACAGTCTGGCCATCCCCAATCTTTGTTGCTCTCCCAGGGAAAGCTCCTCACCCCAATTGACCTCCTTCTCAGGGGGGTAACGATCTAATAGATACTCGAGATCAACCTAGGAAACACATTTTTGTTACTCACATGAAGAGCACCAAAAAGAAAAGATCAGGAAAGATACATGACCATGACGAGAAAATTACATTTTTCAACAGTTCCAACATTGCATTGCGGGTGAGAGGTTCAACCTCTTGTTCTGCTGTCAGAGGATAAATTAACTGATCACGCAGTGTGCCTACAGCTGTATATGGCCTTTGTGGAACATAGAAAATCTCCTTATTGAGATCAGAACCAACACCAGGTTTTACAATATGCCCCGATACCAATGGCCAAAGACCACCTAGCACTCTGAAAAGTGAGCTTTTGCCACTACCATTTGGACCTTGAGAGAAAAGGAAACAAGAATGAATGCATTTCACAAAGCATTAAACATATAAAGCTAAGGCTTGACTATAGCATAATTAAGGCATCACCTAGGCATCAAGCCCCTACTGTGAAATGGTTGGTATTTAATACTATGCTAATATAATGATTAATAGAATTTTTCAAAAAATGTGTTAAAAATTAAGATCATTCTCTTTTTCTTTCTATGATGAAGATAGTCAAATGTTAAGATAGACATCTTATTATATTCTGGTATCTGGAAGTTCAAAGTTTTCATCAAAACACGCTAGTTTGGATAAAGACTTCCCGGTGAGGAAGAACTCCAAAAATACAGAAACTACCAAGCAAATAATCCAAAAGATTTGATTCCCCAGCAGTGCTGCCAAGTCTGAAATGGATAGAAAGGTTGCAACAACTTTATAAAAGAATCTTGACACCAACAATAAACCAATAGCTAAACGGTAGAAATAAGAAAAGGGAATCATAACACAATGGTGACTAACAGAAAATCAAACGAAAAGATGCAGGAAATTGTAAATTGTTTAAAATGAAACTGAAGCAAAATATTACTACCTGTAATCAACAGATTAGAACCTGGTTCAACTTTAAGAAACAGATCCTCCACCAAAACATTACCAGTAGGTGTAACAACCTGGAAAGGTAATAATATCATAAGTGCCTGGAACAAGTGAAAATATATCAACTACTTGTATACAGCTCCTTAATTTCAATTACCTTGACACCAGAAAACTCAACAAAATCAGCTTCACTAAAGTAGTTACCACTTCCACTTCTTCGCAGAGAAGCTTTATCATCATTGCTTAGCTCTCTTGATATGGCAATTAATTCGTGGATGCGATCGGCATAACCACTGTAACAACAACTGTTAGAAAGATGCCCAAAATACAACAAAAACATTCTTAAACACCATATAAATAAGTTAGATTAGTGAATTTAAATTTAAAAGCCAACTGAGCTTTTGCTCCCACATTTCAGTTCACAAATAGTTCCTACTTAATCCCTGCCAAGTTACCAACGACACATCACTTAGCAATTCACTGACAAACCCCGCCCCAGAAAAAGGTAAAAGGAGAGTATCTTCTGATGAGAATTAGAGGTCATTTCATGCTTCCTTCGAGCCAAGTGAAATCTAGAAGTTGTACCTGAGCCGATTAAGTCGTCTTGAGCTTATAGACAGAGTTCCCAGAGATTGGAATAGAGATATTACAACACTGGTGTGGTATCTCAAATTGCTTAACATCTTTGCCCTTCCCAAAGTAGAAGTATCAGGTCTAAGATTGCCAGCAAAGAAGGGTTCAATAATCAAAACAACAGCAACAGTAGCACCTAGATACTTCATCAAAAAGTCCTGAATCATGCCAAACCACCAATGGTCATGATGAACAGCTCTCATATGCCTAATTAAATCCCTAAATTTTTGCTGAATATGAAACTCTTCTCTCTGTTCTCCTCCATAAAATGCTACACTTTCTGCATTGGTCCTCAAACGCGAGTGAAGCTGCCGATATTCACCTTCTAATTGCTGTTCTTTGGACATTAGTTTACCAAAAGCAGGAGAAAAGTTTTTAATCATTGCTCCTGCTCCCAGTACATAGCCCTGAAGATGATATCACAATTAAAAGTCGCAAACAACAAGAGTGCAACAGTCATCATAGTAGGGTGGAGATAATAGCAGTAGTACTTTGCAATATGATTCCACAGTTATCAAGGCAGCAAGAAAATAGCAAAGAAGATCCTGTACCAGTATCCAAAAGAAATATTTGGGGCTAGTATAGGAACACAAGCGCCAAGTGTAAAGAATGCAATCAGTAATGGCTGTCAAGTCTTCTTGCACAAGCTCACTGAGCTCTGAGCTGAATTTCGGTACATCACTAGCAATTCGTTGTTCAGGGTTAGTAACCCGACCATCAACATGTGATATCTTATAATAGGCCATGTTCTGGAAGAAAAAAAAGTACAAAAATCAATCAAAGGAAGGACTACATTTATTTTAAGGTTAACACAGAGACATGTATATGCATTCATCAAGTAACAACTGAACAAGATCAGTTCTTGTGTCAAATATTGACCAATCTTCTAAACTGGAGGCTGAGAATGTTGACTATTTTGCAGTTAATTGCAGTAACCATTGATTTTTGACAAAGCAGAATTTCTGGAAATTAGAACCTGTGCATAATACCTCCATCAACTCACCCGGCGATCAGGAATAGAACATGCATGAATAACCAATAGCATAAGAGCATTTTAACAACTTGACATGCAATAACATAAGTCTAATAAAATAAATAAATTATTGCAAGCAAAGACTCCGCTGAAAAAGTGAACCAATTAAAGACCAAGCTGAAACACATGGAAATAATGAAAAACTAGTACCAATTTAGGATTGTTATTGACATGCCTAATTTTGAGTGACTTGATATCTAAACCAACACCAAGTTATGGTTTTGCTGCTGCAGCTTCATGTGCATTATTTCAGAAAAGGAAGATAGGAAATCATTCTTTGACCAAACAAATAAGTAATGAATAAGGAGCTCAAAAGTTGAAAAACAACTCTTACCTAGAAAACAAAGAACATAAAAATGAGATTAACGTAAATAATAGAATGATAGAGATTTGCTAAATGTCATTTCTACGATTAAGCCATGGAAGATCATTACAGTGAAATGTGACAAGTGGATGAGGAAAGAAAAAACATAAAATCAGAGAAACAAAAATCTCAATACAAAGAGGCTGACATAATATAGATGGATCAAAATCAGTAACAAGAATTTGGCATAGTTCTGCACAGAAACAATAAGCAGGATTACCTCAAAGTAATGGGAATGGATAAGTTTCGTCAATATTTTTCTGAAACACAGGCTCAACGTCCCTCTCACGTACTTCGAAGTAGAATGAATGGTTGAAATAAGAAAACACAATAAGATATTTTCAGATATTAGATGGAAGAATAACGGTACACGTCGCAGAAAAGCAGCACGAAACAGAAAGCCTTGTACTTTTGCCAGTCTATTGGACAAAGCAGTTCTCAACACCTGCAGAACAAAACCAAATTTGCTTATCAACATTACCGCAACCTTCCAGATAGTGCCAAATTTAACAAGTTTACATATATCGATGTGCTTTGGGAGAAAACATAGATAATAAACAAATAATGCAAATGCAAATGCATGTTTCGTGAATTTCATAATAGATTTCAATATCAGTTGCTGATCAATGCAACAGTTTATTTTGTATATTCAGTTTCCTTTTTTAAAAAATTGTCATTGTCATCTGAAACAAACACTGGTCAACATGCAAATAAACTGGAATTGTGTCTAAAAAAGTGAAGTCA
Organism: Erythroxylum fimbriatum; assembly: GCA_026770325.2. Lineage (NCBI taxonomy): Eukaryota > Viridiplantae > Streptophyta > Magnoliopsida > Malpighiales > Erythroxylaceae > Erythroxylum > Erythroxylum fimbriatum. Next base: position 972,157 of record JANZLH020000379.1, read on the forward strand.
CTTCGGCAGTGAGTTAAACAAAAGTGAGAAGATGTTATCTGTTTTTGTTCCCTCAGCTGGTAATATTAAAGTGAGTGCAAAGATACACCATAGATGTATAGCATCTCATGAACAACTTACCGTGTACCCAAATCATATTCAGAGAGAGAAGGTAATTGCATTTAACACATAACTTTTTGCATAATAGATTAGGGGGTAAATTTGTAAAATATTGTACTTATTAACATACTAACTCGTAAAAGAGGAAAAACATAATGCATAACACTTTGCATATCAAACGTAGGAATCTTCTGGAAAGAAAAAATAGCAGCCAAAAGGCAAATGATAGTAATTTGCTTCTAAATAATTGAAAAAAGAGTTGAAAAAATGATTTTTAAAATACAGGCAAAGAATAGCAGAATAATGGTTATATATGTGCTTCCTATATATGTCGGCACTTAAAACATCTCACCCCAAAATATCATGACACTAGAAGCTACAGAAAAATAAAAAGTAGAAGAATTAAGTAACATAAAGGTAAGTTGGCCATATTCCTAGAACATAGAAGTGCACACAGATGAGAAACTTACTGCAAGGGCTACCATAGACAAAAGATTAGTAGCACCCATTCTGCCCATCTGAGAGAGAAGGACTGCTGCTAGAACTTTAACCGACTTCAAGCCTCCTTTCTTTGGTGTTGCTTTCTTAGCTTTGTTTACCTCTGAAACCAATTTTTCAGACTTCTCTTTATCATCTCCAAGCCCATTGTAATGAAAAACTGAATCCAATCTCTTATTACTAAAGCGAGACTGGACATATGCAGCAGTTCCGCCAGCAACCAAAATACTAGTGGCCAAGATTAGAGATTTCCTGTTTGGACAACAGAAGTACTATCTTTTACCACTTAAATAAGAAGTAAGAAGTAATGCTTCCACAATTTAAGCTGACAACAACATGGCAAAAACAAACAAGTCTTTGTTTCCGGAAATTTAACAGCGCAAACGAAATTTTATTATAAATAAGAATGGGAAAAAGGTAACTAGCAGCTATCATCACAAAAAATAATTACGGTCATTTGAAAGCAACCCACAACTATAAATGAGTGATCATAAAGCTCAATAGACAGCCATTATTAATACATATCCATGTACTAGAAGTAATCAATACAACCCTTTACTATAGATAAAAGATATCTAAAGCCCAGAACAACTCTCAGGTTGCAGTCTAGGACATTTCCTCTTTATACACAGCATGGACTTGGTCAGAGTCTTTCACAAACTCGCAATTTTGAAAGCCTACGAACCGAAGTTCCTTTGTAAATCATTTCTGATGATCACTTATGGTAATTGGCTACCTTAGAATCTTATTTGCTCCTCATAACTAGCAACCCTCTACACTTAACATTTGCAATTACTAAATCATCTATTTTCAATTACTAAATCATCTACACTAATATGACCGATCATCATCATCAACACCCAATTGAAATCCCGCATCAACGTGGGCTCTGGGGAGGTCTGATAATACGCACTAATTTGTCATCATCTATTAATATAGGAGGATCCAACCTTTGAAACCACATATTGTACAGAAAATAGAGAATCAACTGACTTCTCTAGCATCCAATACATTTAAATAGCCAAGTTAACATGCATAAAGACCTTCCTTGAGATTGATCACTCAAATTGACCCCAGAGCATGATTTCTAGAAGATGGAAACTCGATCATTTCTAAACCGAAACATTTACCAGTTCCACACTGTAGAAAGCAATTAAGTAAACAAACCTACTGCAGACAACTACAGTACCAGATATATAACAATCACAAATAAAGAAAGCAAAATGCACTAGAGAACTCAAACCTTCTTGAAGCCAGGATGTCACGTCCATGTTCGGTTAGTTGCAAGAGTTGAAGAGAAGGCATGCTGAATGTCGACCTCCTCCAACAACCAAGTATCAATAATATACCTCAAACTTAAAAGCATAAACCATCTGCATTTATCATAAAATAAATAACTATAACAAAACAATAAATCAGACACTTGCATCATTAGCATAGAACACCAAACAACAAAATAGAATTAAACAACACAACAAAGCAGAATCACCAGACCGCTCAATAATTAACACCGCAACCATTCAATTCCTCAAGTTTCCCGTATCAACTTCATCGTCCTCAATAGCAAACCAAAGACAACAAAACACACACACACAAATGGAACCAGTTCATCAAAATTCGCACTATCTCTTCACGTACAGATTCTCCAAGAAACATCTGATCTCTCTCTCTCTCTCTCTCTTCCCCCTTAGCATAGTAACTACAGTTTCCAATTCACCAAACTTCAAAGACTCTTAACAAGCAAATTAAACACGAACCTAACAAACAACACAGTGCAGCTAACAGACAACAAATGGACAAATTCATCAAAATTCACTCTATCTCTTCACATACCGATTCTCCAAGAAACTTCTGAACTCTTCCTCTCTCTCTCTCTCTCCCTCTCTCTCTCTCTCCTTAGTATAGTAACTGCAGTTTCCATTTCCCCAAACACCACAGACTCAACAAACAAATTAAACACGAACCTAACAAACAACACAGTTCAGCTAAACAACAACAAAAGAAACATACTGAATCCGGACAAACCGTACCTCGCCGTCGCAGAGTACTACAACACTGGTCAATCTTCAGGAACCGGAAAATGAATGAATCGAAATCCAGCTGGCGAGAGATTTCAACAAATCAAAAACCTAGAATTTCATCGGTTAAGATTTACGAGGCCAGCGTCATAACACCTAAACAAAAGAACGAGTCCTGAGTCCTGAGTCCTGACGGAGAAGAGAAGATAAAGAGAATCACTAAAAAATATAAAAACGAGCGAGCGAGAAAGAGAAAGAGAGAGAGATCTATTTCTTAATTATAATATTATTTCTTTTTATATACTTTATATAATTATAAATGATTTTTAATTAGTAATAATTAACACATTTAGTTCGCCTTTGACTTTTTCCAGAAAATTCATATCCAAATGTAAGTCAAGTCAATTGCACCATTTTTTGTTATTCCAAGCTTCAATCCATCTCATCCATACATTTATGTAGTCCCTCTTGTAAATGTATAACTTTTTCCGTGAGGGACTACGCTTAAAGCTCTGGATTAATATAACTTTTTATCTCTTTTATTAAATAATTTTATCTTATTAACAACAAATTAAATTACTGTCAAATTATACATACCATAACAATTTTATCCCATTCATGTCTTAATTATTATTTTTAGTTTAAAAAAAACATGAAGATTATTTGTCATTTAATAAATTTTAAATTTTTTAAAAAATTCCTTATAATTTTAATTTTTAAAATATATTTTTATAATTAGGTTAAAAATAAAGATAAAACATATATAACATAAACATATTATATAAACCAATCATATATTTGTTTATATGATTTGACATAAACTAAATCAAATTAATTAAACTCAAA
>JANZLH020000380.1:15101-28396 GCA_026770325.2 Erythroxylum fimbriatum
CCTAATGATTACGAATCATTAGTCGCTACACATGAATTTCAACATAACAATTACGGATTATATTGAAATTCTAGCAACAGGATTGAAATTAATAATTCAATGAACGCATTAAAATCGTCAATTAACAATACCCAACGGGTCCATACACAAATAACCGAATAATAACGAAAATCCGATTATCCATACACAATACCCATATCAATTACAATAGGATAACACAATCAATTCCAAATGAGAGAAAGAAATAACAAAATAATTAAAATATACTTAACCCCGGTTCGTCGGCATCGACATTACCTTCGAACCGGTGTCGGAATATTTAGCCCTTCATCGTTATTTTCCAATAAAATGCTTGAGCCCTCATCTTCATCCCTAACCAAAAATCCCTACTGCCTTTGACTATGGCTGCTCTCACTACTGTTGATTTACTCCACTCCACTGCTTCTCGTTGCTACTGCTTTGTCCGACTGTGTGTTGTCTTTTGCGTTCAAGCCACAAGCGCCCAGCCTAGCCAAAGCTGCCTGCGCCTGTGCATCCGCGTCTATCTCCCAACGTCTGCTCCTCTCCTTGCTGTTGCGCTGATTTTTGGTTTTGTTATGCACCTCCAGCCCTCTCTGCTCCAACCCTACGTTGCTGCCCCCTTCACTCAATGCAACCTGCTCTAATTTATTTCTCATGTATTTCTTGTGCCGCGTGTCGTGTGCTCATTAATTGTCTAATGAGACAATAAAAACTCTCAGCTGTAGCTTGTTAATAGACAATTAAAATTGTCTCGTTACTGTTGCTCCTTCTGTGACTTATGCACCGACAACTCCTCTTGATTTTACAAGGCCCTCGTTTTTTAGCTGCCACTTGTTAGCTCATCGTTTGTTGCTTCCAATTAATTCCTCTTGTTGATTTAATTTCCAGCCCATTTTAATTTACTGTCCCTCTGTTAATTGTTGACGACGCCTCAAGCTGGAGTCCACCAGTTGACTGACACGCGTCATGTGCTGCCTGCTTCCAGTTGTTAGCGCTAATCTACTCTTCTACTTGATTTTTTTTCTTGCTCTCATTGACGCCTGTCCGCAATTTGATTTTGACCACTTAATTGTTGCCTCCTTTTTAAGTGACCATTTATTCTCTTGTAGCTAATGCCCATGCGTCATTTTGCTGGCCTCATTTGAGTCACATGCCCTTCATCCACTCCAACGACGCCACCTTGCATTGCTGTTGATTTTAATTTCTAATTCAATCGTCAATTTCTACTGCCTCAAGACGCCTTGCCATTTTAATTTAATTCCCTTGTGCTTTGTTACTGGTCCCTCTTGTATGTTGCTTAGCTGATTTTGAATCTTTAATTTTTGTCTGGCCTTTTAATTTTCTTCTTCTTCAATAAAGACAAGCAAAATAAATATTCAGAAAATGACCCATATATGATAATTTTAACTCACTTTAATTTCTTTGCTCCTAAATTGTACCTAAAATCATATATGAATTAAAGTGAGTATTTTAATCATTTTTGTATCAATAATCTCTAAGTGAAAATAATTAAAAATATCAACAATTTAGCACATATCAGCAGACTAGAGATAAGCTCCAGTTTCTCCACACCCCCAATCGTTGTTCCTTGTGTGTTATGGATTCTGAGACTATTGACCATATTTTCTTTCACAATGCTTTCTCACAATCAGTTTGATCCACTACTCTCCACCACTTCCACCTTACCAGTTTACAATTTCCTGATCTCCATTCGATTTTACAATGGTTTAACTTGTATTCCCCGGTTTCAAATAGTGACCTTCATACCTTTTGCATTGTCCTATCTGTTGTTGTGTATAACTTGTGGTATGAGCGAAACCTTTATACCTTTCGTGATGAAACCTCGGATATAGGGAGTTTTACTTTGCGGGTGATCTTACAAGCTATGGAACAGCTCCGCCTAAACACTGAGGGAAGGTAATTATGTGTGTATTCAGTTTCTTGTTATTCCTATTGCTTATACTGTAGGTGCAGGTTCCAGGACATTCAAGGTTACTGGGGAGGAGGGGTATAATTTCCTCCTATTGGTATTGGGCAAGCTACCAGGTGGGTTTTCCTTTTCCACGGCGGTCATACTAGATGGTTTTGTTTCTCTATATGTGTTTTGCTAGCTGTGGATTTAGTCCTGGTTTGTTATGGTTTTGTTGTTGGTCCTTGTGTGGCTTTCTCGTGGTTGCTGGGGAGTTTATGTATTAGGGCATTGGATTTAGCTTTCTTAGGCTGCTCGAGAGGTGAGTATTGAGGATGTGGTGTTTCCTCTCTGTTTTGTTTATGGTCCCTATGTTTTTACCCTTTGTGAGCCTTTTTGTAGGCTAGAGATTTACTGGGAACTCACTAGCTGTGTATGTAACTTTTTCATATTTGTATAAAGTTTTACTGATTTACCCAAAAAAAATCAATTTCTGAGAGACTGATTTTCAACCTATTAGGTCGGTTCTATTAGAAGTAATTACTTAATTAGCCCAATGAAGGAAGCAACAATGTTGTCTTTCGGTAGGAATGATTCGACCTGTGGCCCGTGGGTAGGTACATGGCTCGGGAGGGCCGTCGGTTCTCAATTAGGCCAGTCCTTTAATATATTTTTAAAATTTTTTATATATTTATTTTAAGAGAATTTGAAAAAGTTGTATTTGTATTTTGTAAAATTCATAAATTATAAATTATAACATAACCTTTTATAGTAAAATATAAGATGAAATTACCTATAAATTATACAAAAATATTTATATAAAATAAAAGATATAAAATACGAACCAATAAATATTTATTAAAAATATTTAGCAATGATAATGTTGTCATAATTATTCCCTATAAACAAGAGAATTTAATTTTAATTTTACAATTTTATTATAACAATTAATTATAATGTAAATGTAAAAAAGTTATTATCTATTTACAATGAATTTATTTCAAATATTATTTTTTTCGTGTTTAATAAATTATTATGTTTTTAATATGATTTTTTAAAAAATACGTTTATTAAGTTTATAATATAATATTTTGAAATTTTTAATGTTTTTATAAATTATGTACAAAGATCTTAATTGATGTAGCTGTTGTACTGTTAGCTAGGTGCCGCTATTAGCACTCCTTTGATTTATAATAGCACTCCCACCAGATTATTTTAAATGCAAACAGACAAAATTACCCCTAACATAATTATGAGATGATATGTGTTATGCGTAGGTCTCTTAGAGAAGACAGTGATGCCCATTTCTCGGATTCTTTTCTTTTCTTCCAAGCATAACCCACCACGTCTACTTCTCAATCCACTTCAAAGGTTTGGCCTTTCCCGCTTCTTACTTATCCCTCAAATAAAAAATATTGCATTTCTTTTTTACATGTTCTTGTTGTCTCTTGTTTATCGCTTGCTTTTAATCGATTTTTGCTATATTTGACGATCTATTTGTTTATTTTTCATATTGTCAAAATGGGTTCTTGAGAATTGCATGATTGTTATGTGCTTGGGTCGAATGGGTTCGAATTCTTACGTCAAAAGATTGAAGTGTTGGTCAATCGTAGGCTTTTGTATTTCCTTCCAAGATTTGCGGTGTCAGCTATGTCTTTGGAGTGATTCAAAATATAATTTGTGGAATACAGGTCTGGTTAGAGTAAAACTGCATGTTTGCTATGCCGTTCATTCATTTTTCCTTTTATTCTTGGGGCATTTGAGTTGAGCCTAATTGTAAATTGTTTAGGTTTGGTACATCTATGAGGATTCAGTCTTGTAGCTATACATCATCGACACGACACAATCGCAGGAAAAGGATAGATGATGATCCTTTAATTCCAGTAGAAACACAAGCTCCTGGCTCATGGAGTTCTTGGGTCATTGTAGGCTTCTGAGCTTCTCTATCAGCTGAACAGATTTCCATTGTTGATAGACAATGCGTTTTCGTAGCATTTCTTATTGTGTTAGCTTAAGACGACAAACTCTGGAGTATTCATCAATTGTATTTCTTTGCTTACCTAGCGTTTCTGTTTTCCTTGCATGTAATCTGCAGCCTGGCGTGGTTCTTGGATTTGCAGGAATTGCAACTTTTGTTCATTACAATGATCAAAGGCGAGCTATTCCTAGAGGTATTTCTCGTGCCTTGGTATTCTCTGCCAATGCAAGAACTTGAAATTTGTAGATTAAAGGTCAAAGACTTGCAAACTTTTTGTCTGATTTCTTCCTTGGTTTCTTCCATTTAATGAGAAGAAAATTTAGACTCACTTCCATGTGAAATTGGAAGTTCTGATAGAGTACTCTTGCCTAAAGTAACTACTATATAAGGGAGTCCTTAAGTCCTCGCTCCAATCTTTCCGAATATTTTTCCTGGTTTACTTTTTTCTTAATCTTTGTATCAAATAAAATGCTCCACAACTTGCACCATGACTTATGTTATTGCTAGTAATATATTTGTACAGTGTTTTCTCTAATTCCGTTTTCTAGTTTACTGCATAAATTTTGATTCTCCAGACTAGTTTGTTGTAGTTCAGTGGATTAAAATGTTTGGTGAAAGTTGGAAGTTACTGTGTTGTACACTATGAGGGTTGGGCTTTTAACATTTATCTTTGATTGAAAAGCTCCAGAACTATATGTTACAATGACCAGAAGTTGAAGGGTTTATGCATCCAATGGCATCTTAGCTACAATGGCAGAAGCAATTGGGTTGAAAAGTTTTCGGACAGCATATGCTATAAAAATGTTAAATTTAGCTACTTAGAGTTTGGATGGGGTTATAACTCGGTAACATTCTTGTATTCTATGGTTTTAATGTTGAAAATCCAAATGTTCTGTACTCTTTGGCAAACAAACCAAATAATGCACTATAGCCACTCACATTCACCCCCTTAACAATGCTTCCTCACCACTCATAGTACTTGTGTCACCAAGTCTCCCCAAGTACTAATTCTTGTGACTTATCATGTGATTAAATCTGAAGGCTACTTCTGAAGTAATGCATAGAGAAAAGGCTACAACCCTTAAATGCTCATTTGCATTCAGTTAATTTACTTGGCTTTACAGGAGTCTGAAAAGTTTTTCTAGTATCAGAACATCAGTGTGATTGCTGTAGATCTTGTGTTGGATTTTTTGCTGTCATCGGTTTTCCTCTGATCCAAATTTTTAGTGGAGGGACAGTAACATTCTTGTCATTATTCAAATGCCATTTTGACAGCTTCTTAGGACTCTCGTCAGGGTGCAGGTTGTAATACTTCATTTTCATTAATTGTTAGATTTTTTCAATCAGGTGAAGGCATAAAAAATGATGCTGTCACTGTCAAGGGTCCAACTATTGGTGGTCCATTCACTCTAATTGATACTGAGAATAGGGTCGTTACAGAGCGAGACTTTCTGGGGAAATGGGTTCTCCTATACTTTGGTTATACATTCTGCCCTGATATTGGTCCCGAGCAAGTCAACATAATGACCAAGGCCGTTGATAGACTAGGTTTGGAGACTTGATCGGCTAATGTACTTATTCCTTTTTTGTTTTGCCAATATCTCTAACATATATGTCTTTTACGAGTGTTAAGACTCAAAAGAGAATCTGAAAATCCTACCGGTATATGTCACAATCGATCCTCAGCGCGATACTCCTGCACAACTTCGGGCTTACCTTAAAGGTCAGGGTGCTCACATGTTTGAATCAACTTAGCGAATTTTTCTCAACCAACAGGATTTGACTAAAGTTCTCTCTTCTTATTATCTTTGAAGGACTGCAGAATTTGGTTCAAGAATAGTAGGATTAACAGGACCGGTTGGTGCAGTAAGGCAAATGGCACAAGAATACCGTGTTTACTTCAGGAAGGTTGAAGAGGAAGGAGATGATTATCTCGTTGAGTCTTCCCACAACATGTAAGCCCCATGTGCTTGGAATGTTTTGACATTTGATCTCAGGTGAAATTAACCGTATTAATCTTTTTTCAGGTACCTTATCAGTCCAAAGATGGAGGTTGTAAGATGTTTTGGAGTAGAGTACAATGCAGAAGAGCTATCAGAAGCTATATCTAAAGAAATGAAAAGAACCTATGCTTAATTTCACAACTCTATCAACAAAGTGGATGGTTGAAGAAAATTCTATACCTTGCAATTGAATTAGCAGCAATGTCTCTTTTTCTAGCTCTTGTCCCTGATGGTTTCTTCATTCCTTTCCAGGCTTACTCTTACACTTACGTTTTTGGAGGCCAGCTCTAAATAAGTTACTTTATTTTGAATCAGATTATATGCTTAAAAACTATTAGAACTGTTCAAGGAGGTATGTCCATCTGGGGATGGCATTGAGCTGAGCTGAATTTATTTTTGGGCCAACTGTGGGCTTGAAGTTTGATTAGGGCTGAGTAGGTCCAAAAAATTTGAAGCTCGATCAGGTTTTGAATGTGAACCTGAATTAGGTTTTAAGCTTGGACTCAGAAGCTGGAGCAGACTCACCTCGACTTTAAACTGATAGGCTTGGCCCAATTTGATTGAACTTTGGGATGGCCCATACCTTTTTTTTAATTTCGGCTTCTGGTCGAGATTAGGTAATTCGGCTGGTTTAAAGTTTAAAAAATTAACAAAAAAATGACCATTTTGGATAAAATAGCGACATTTTTTAAATTTTAAATTAAGAAAAAAATAGGCAAGTTAAGTTTGAATCCAATTGGGCTTTGGGCTTTAGGAAAAGCCCAAGCTTAAGCATGAACTTTTGGGGCCAAACCCTGACTTGCCCAGTCCTATACTACTCTTAGAGTTAGAGATGCCAATAGGTCGGCTTGATCTCAAGTTGCTCTTGACCAGGTTCGACCCGACCGGTTCATTTATAACGAGAAAATTAGAGGGCATAATTTGGCATTTGGAAATGATATTGCATGTAATATTGCAAAAGCACCAAACGTGTAAGGTAGGTAATGCTTATACAACTTCATAATGTTTTAAAAATTAGATTAGAAGTTTAAACAATAAATAAGAGGTATAAGATTTAAAAGACTCAACCGCATTATATAGATTGGATAAAATTAAAGAATTTAAAAAATGATCGAAGAACAGCAGAATATCATCTTTGTTTATCGAAAAATTTAAAATTTAATTGAAAAAGAGATCTTAAATAAAAAAAATCGAATTATTTTAATTTATAAAAATTAATCAATTAATTAGTAAACTAACATATTTTTAACGATAAAAATTATTAAATTAAATCAAACTGAAAAGTTAAAAATCAAATTAAAAAATTGATCCATTCGAAGTTTTCATTATCAAAATCTGTGGAAAGGTTTTTAAAATATTGTTAATATTTCTTGCTAAAAATTTAGAGACTTGAATTTATCAGAAGACCGAGTCTTTTGCTTCTTGTTCTTTTCAAGAAAAAACCAATAAACTGAAAGAACAAAAATTGGATTAATCTGATCCCCACCTTTACACTTTCATCAAACGAACTCAAGTTTTGGATTGGTGTTTCTCATTTTTGTTACTTTTTCTCGATTTTTTGTTCTGATGACCTCCAAACACTGATCCTGGCGTATCCTGTTTCTAACTGAAAGAGAGAAAACAAGTTGACGTCCTTTCTTGGTAGCCAGAATCCAGGAGGCCTTGTATGTCATCTCCTGGAACTAGGCTTTAGTTTTCAGACCACATTTTCTTTCTTCTTTCTTCATTTGCATTATCGTTTCTGTTCAAGTTTCAGTTTTTCCTCAGGTTTATGAGAATTCATTCACGACCCTTTTCCTGAAAAGTTGTTTCTAATCAAAATCAGCCCTTCCTCTTTTTGTTCATCAATGTCCTTTTGATCTTGATGATACCCTCTTTATGTTCTTGTTTTTATTCCATAAGAGTGGTGTTATCTGTTGAAATTGAGTGGGAAATCTCTGGCTGGAATGGGAGACGGGTCGCCGGAAAAGAAATCTGGTTGTGGTTTGTTCAGTGCAGTTTTCGGTAGACGGAGCTTTTGGCTTAGAAAATCAACATCCACAGGTTCACTGTCAAATGGAAAAGAGCTTCAGAAAACGCCAAATGATCCATGTCGGCGTCGGAGTGGCTCTGACGGTGCTGCATTCTTAAACAACTCTTCTGGTGTATCAGATAGATCGCAGAAACCTATCTCCAATGTTCCTAATCATGCGAAACTCCCTCCGGCTCAAGTGCAATATAAAAAACTTGCAAGTGAAACAACCAAAGCGTCTTCAAATCATGGCCAAGTTAAGCAAAACCAAGTTCAGGGTGGTGGTCAGGTTAGGAAGACTCCTAAGGAAGCCATTGGAATCTCTGGTGAACTTGAGAGCATGCTCGCTGAGCGTCAGAAATTTAAGGGAAATGGTAGTAACCTTGTTCGGGCTTCATCGAGCAACTTTATGCTTTGTGGAAACTTGGGAAACTTGGGACAACCGGGTGGAGGGAATACGAATTCCTATGATGTTCTTGATAATCTTCCTAAGACAAAAGAAAAGAACATAAACCCTAATAGGGTGATGGGAAGTGTAATGAAGAATGAAGAGAAACCAAGTGCAGACCAATCTGGTTCCTTATGCAGGGCCCTGTCAACAAGAATGGACCCTGAGCAATTGAAAATTATGGGCAATGAAGATTACAAGAATGGGAATTTCGCAGAAGCATTGGCTTTGTATGATGCAGCAATCGCCCTTGACCCAAATAAGGCTTCATACAGAAGCAATAAAAGTGCAGCTTTGACAGCTCTAGGCAAGCTTCTTGAAGCTGTTTTTGAGTGCAGAGAAGCCATCAGAATTGAACCTCGTTATCAGAGAAGTCATCAACGTTTAGCGAACCTGTATCTCAGGTTAAATTTTGGTCCTTTTAACAATATCAGATTCATGCTGAAGTGAAATCCTGTCCTTATAATCTTGGCAAACTTCTTATGTTTGTTTAGATTAGGGGATGCAGAGAAAGCTATATATCATTACAGACAGGCAGGTCCTGAAGCTGACCCTGATGATGTATCTAAAGCCAAAGGTCTTCAGGTTCGACTTAGCAAGTGCACTGAGGCTCGTAAACTACGAGATTGGAATACGCTGGTTAAAGAGGCAGGAGCTGCAATATCTGCAGGTGCAGATTCAGCTCCACAGGTATGCCCCCAAACCATTAACCTGATAAGCATTCTCTAGACTAATGGAAGCATTCTCTTCAATGGTGTTTTGTCTATGAGTAGATAAACGCATTGCAAGCTGAGGCCTTGATAAAGCTCCGAAAGCACCAAGAAGCAGAAGCAGCACTGAGAAAGAGTCCGCATTTCGATGTTGACGCCTGTACAAGGTACTTTGGTCCAATTGGAAGTGCCAATCTGTTGATCGTACAAGCTCAGGTTGACTTGGCTACTGGCAGGTTAGTTTTCTGTAACAAGGAACGATTAAAAACCTGTCAATCGGTCGAAAAAATGAAAATTAACCAAAATATTCTCTGGATCATACTTTTTACAGATTTGATGATGCATTAGCTGCGGCTCAACGAGCAACTAAGCTTGACTGTAACAATAAGGAAGCAAATGCGGTGTTGAGAAGGACACGAGGCGTATCAACAGCTCGATCTAATGGTAATAATCTATTCAAGGCAGGAAGATACTCTGAGGCATGCGTTGCATACGGTGAGGGGCTTGAACATGATCCTTACAACTCGGTGTTACTCTGCAACCGAGCGGCTTGCCGGTCCAAGCTTAACCAGTACGAGAAAGCCATTGAAGACTGCAATTCTGCCCTTAATTTGCGACCTGGTTATGCAAAGGCTTTACTAAGAAGAGCAGATTGCTATGCCAAGGTGACAAACATATTCCATTACTCTTAACAATCGCAAGTCACTCAATGGAAAATTGTTAAAATTTAAGTACTGAATTAAAAAATTCTTAAAATGTTATACTATTTTGAATATGTTATCATTATTAACGATGTTGTATGTGCTTTATGGGGTGAAATAGCTTGGAAAGTGGGAAGCATCGGTACAAGACTACGAGGTATTGCAGAAGGAATCACCAGAAGATGAAGATGTGAGGAGGGGATTGATGGATGCCAAGGCACATCTAACTTCATGATAGAGTGGAAATGAGGTTTGTTGAGTCGAAAATCAATAATTTTTTAGTTGATTTTGTATTAGATTAATTTTGTTTTTTTGATTGTTATCCAATATGCAATCCTAGTCTTATAAGATTGATTGTCAATATAATGTAAACTGTATTAAATTTAGTTAGTTAGCATGATAAAAATTGATTTAAGACTTTTTTTGAATTTAATCTTTTGTAAATTCTATTTTGAGTAGAAATGGAGTATATAAATTTCTTTTTTAAAATAATAATTAGGACTAGAGTTTATATTTAGGTACGGATAACAATGGATCGAGCCAACTAAGCCCTAATATGCTAGAGGCAATAGGCCCGAACCTAAGCTTAACTCAGTCTACCCCAAGTTTTTTTATTTTAAAATGCCAAAACGACATCATTTTCATAGAAATATGGGCCTCGTGTTACCCAAGGCCAGCTTGAGGCCCAAGGCGGATTATCATCCCTACATTTGGGCTTTTTTCTTTTTCACAAATTAAATTATATTTTTATCATAACTTTAACTAAGTGTTGATTAATTACTTGGAGAAAAGTTCTTAACTTCCATTTTTGACATGAACATGAAATTTTTTTAAATGGAAATCAATTTGCAGTACTCTTGATGCATAAACATAATTTGGTGAAAGGGTTGGATCTATTTGAAAATAAAATTTCTACTTGTCAAGGTTGTTAGTATGTCTAAACAATTAAGACTGCCCTTTTGCTATGAAGGCTTGTAAAGCAACTAGCAACTTACAACTTATACACACTAACCTTGAAAGACAAAATAAAATATCTCTTAAAGGAAGAAAATACTAGATTCTCTTGTCATTGTCGTCGTCATCATCACACTCAATCTAAAGTTTCGCAATAAAATAAAATATAAACAAATCTAATAATACATATTCTTATCCTTACATAATAAAGAGACTATTTTTGAACTAAATTTTCTTGTGAATAACTTAATTATAATATGCTGGGTATATTTTTGGTTAAATGTGTAATTTGCACTAATTTATAAAATACATATTTAAAATATTTCACTTAATTAATAAATGAATAAACTTATATATAAAATAATATATAAGTTGTGCAATCAATCTAAGAAACTCTAGCTCCAGAACAATCCTCTAGTTACCGTACCTTAATGCCAAACCTCAAGCCACGACCATTCTCCACATATTACAAGACGACACAAACCTTATCTTGATGACATTGTTGATCACATGGTCACAATCATTGGAGCTACCGACCAAGTAAAGCTCCAAAAATTAAAAAAAGCCCCAAAAAAACACACTACATTGATAGGAAGCACGTCCTCAAAGTAGGCCTGAAAGACCATATAATGATCACGAAATACATTAAAGTTCATACAAGGTAAGTATTATTATTATATAGGTCCTCGAGGATCTTACTGTAACTCACTCAGAAGCAGTCAAATCAGACAGCTGTTTCGACTGGGATCGAAACAGTTGTTTCCGATCACCGGTCGTAGTCGGACAGTAGTTTCTGATTGTAGTTAGCTTATACGGCGCCGTATCTATCGCCAGCCACTGTTCGATCTCGAACTGCTGTTGAGCGCACTTGCCGTGCACTCCTGTGGTGGTCACTTCCACGTAGTTGCAGTACCAACCATGGTGCGAACCCGACCCGTCGGAAGTCAGGTTCAGAGCGCAAACTGGTCCTTGCAGACACGGACCTTTCCCACTGAAAATATCGAGATTGCCCCTCTCGAAGTAGTTGTGGTTCGAACCCATCAACCCTCCCCAAGCCTCGATGTTCGAGATCCTCACCCCGTAGCCGTTCTTGTCGTAGAGAGTGACGCTTATGATGGAGTCTGTGCCTCCTTTGAAGATCGACCCTGTTCTTATGTACATGGTGTATACGCAATCGTCGTCCTGTTCAAAAGAATCCAAGTTACGAGAAGAACGTTAAGAATCATGATCTTTACCAAGAAGATTTACGTTTTCTGTTGGACGGTTACTTACAGAATAGCCAATGGTGGAGAAGGAGATGAGGAGAACGAGAGAGACGTAGAGCTTGGAGGCTGCCATTTGCTAAGTGAAAGTGAGACCTTTTGTGTGGGAGTGTTTAGTTTCTTATATATTGAAGAGACTTCACTAAAGAGCAACACACACAGTGTCTATGTGAGAGGAAAGGTCAGGTCAGGGAGATTTACGGAGTTTTAGATTTATGCTTATTTTGTTCCGTAAATTTTAGTTATTTATTTATATAAATTTTACGTAAATTTTTATAAATAAATAGCTGAGATTTATAAAATAAAATAAGATACGTAAAACCGATACGAGAAACTTGTCCTAAATTTCTAATGTCGGCTCTCTTATTGTTTTGTGCAGAGGATAACACTTGCAAGGCTGGAATTGGATTTTCAAGTACGCGATATGGAAAATAATTGAGGGGAGCTTAATGTGAACAGGAATGAATTATAAAAATATAGTATAATCAAAAATGAATCTCATTTAAGAGAAACAGAGTGTTGCCGAAAAAATGGAGGAATAAAAGTGTTACCAAAGATGAGTTTTTATTTTATACCTATACTTTTTTTCCTATTATCTCCAAACAGGCACCCCTGAGTATTTATTACATTATGTTAATATAATTACTATATAAATTATTAATATATATGATAGATCATGTACAATTAATTTAATTTAATTTTAATGATAAATTGTCATAATAATTTGTTAAAATTGATAAAAAATTAAAATTTCAACATACATTTAAAATGCACATATTATATTATTATTCTTGTAAATAAATTCATGAATTTGTATATAAATTTAATAAATAAAATTAAAGAGTTAAGTTTTTTAATTGAATTTAAATTAAGTTATAATTTCAAAATTATTATTTGGTCGGGTCGGCTGGATCGGCCTTACCAGGCCCAACTCCAAGCCCGGATATTGACAGCCCGTTCGGCCCATCGAGTGTTAGACTCCTATACAGACGCAATGACCTACGTAAAGATCTAAACCTAACGGCAATTCCAGGTATATAAGGTACTGTTCTACCGAGATTCAGGTACGAGAATTCAAGCCTACTTTTTCCTATTTTCGGCTGCCAAAATCCTATCAAAATATTGACTTGAGCGTTGGAGGGGCTTTCCAGGAAACAATTCTCGGCCCGCCTTTATCTGTTTTGCAGGTATCCCACAGCCAGAATCACATACACCATAGATCACAACAAAGACGTTCAACCTCGGCAGAATCCGGCTGAACCATTATTAGAATTTATATCTTCATAAAAATCATGTGT
>JANZLH020000380.1:103411-121162 GCA_026770325.2 Erythroxylum fimbriatum
GTAAGGGATGACTAGTATAAGGGCTGGTGTTTGATAACAACGGTGTGGGTTTATTTAACAATGCCTAATAGTTTTATCCGTAACAGTCCATCGTCATATCTACCACGAAAATAACCGCTGTGCGGACTAGCTAGCGACATATGCTGAGCACTTTACACTAGGAACCACTTATTTTGCTATTTTACTCATTGGGTGTCATGTTCTTCTTTTAGAGGATATGTCGGGAATATGTTTTTCTAGACTCGTCGCGTAATCAGTTTTATTCCCCCTCTTATATATAAAAAAAGAAAAACGTCGTTTGGGCTGAACTAATTTAGGCCTGGCTAAGACGACCCTCTAAGCCTGTATTCATCTCAAATTTGGGTCAATTTAGGTTTGGTTGCCATCGCTTAGGTCTTCCACTCATCTAACACATATAAGAAACAACTTTGAGATTGAACGGTCAGGTCTTGACGGCAGCCTACTTCAGTTGTTCCTCCGCGTCATCTAAGAGGGCCTAAAATCTATGGTGCTTAGTTCCATAAAAATAAGAGGTGTTCCTCTGTAGGACTTGAATGGACTTGAGATTGCTCACAGGTTTCTTAACTTGGTCGTTAACTGCACTCTTCAGGTTCATGCCTTCCTTTTATGGAACTAAGCACCATAGAGGTTAGGTTCTCCACCACAGAAGAAATAGTAGCATCAACCATTTTCAACCGATCAAAGGGTAAGCAAGAAGAGTATGAGAATTTGGAGGAGTTAGTTATTACTTGACAGGGGTGAGGATGTTTCATTTTATTCTTTCTGTCGCGACTTTCGTCAAAGACATTGCGTGTGTTTAAGCGAAAGACATACATTGGTTTGCTTGTCGTTGAAAGCGAATTGGAAGCTTCCGTGACTATGGATTTTCACATGGTAACATCAGGCGCTAATGCAGTATCTCTGTAACACAGAAGAAACTTGAATGAGAAGATATCAACTACGGATTGAGATGATAAAAGTAAAAAAGAAGCGATCCTTACTCTGGCATCATCACTGTGATTCCCAAGGCATAACCGCCTACCATGTACGCATCTGAATTGAGCTCAGCGAAGAAAAAGAAGAAGAAGAAGAAGAAAGAAATTTGATTCCTTCGGGAGTTCTTCGGAGAGGAAGGACTCGAGGTAAGACCCAAATACCTATTCGACTTGACCCGAATGAAACCGACTCGATCCAATTTTCCAACCCGACCTGTCGCCCACCATTTTTATATTAATTGAAACACAGTTTAGCTAAGCCTTTTATCGGACTTGGTACTGCCAAATTCGATTTAAACCGACTTGACCCGACCTGGCATCGACCCGACCCAAAATCGTGGATCGTCGTCTTCGATTGTCTCTATGTTCCAAGCTTTTCAGTCGTTATTATTTCCCTCAGTTTCATCTTTTCGGGTTCTGCAAGGGTTTTCTTTTTCCACTTTCGAAACTCTTTTACGGTTTACTCTGTTTCTGCCCTTTAATTGCATCTCAGTCTCGCGTCACCGGACGATCCTCTCTTCTTGAAAAGGAAGTGGTGGTGGACAAGGTTTGATGTTACTAAAAGTGTGAATGCTCGACTTGGTCTGGTGGGTTTCGCTTCAGTTGGAAAACCAACACTTCTGAACAAGTTCAAGGTCAAGGTCAGGCTCAAGCTAATTTTGTTGTTGACTCACGTAAATGTGTCAACACATCAGATGGGGGGCCTCTTAATCTTGCTATGAAAACTTTCTTTTTCATATTCCATTATTGCACTACTCTCAATTCCACTTTATTAATTGGGGAATATAGTAATTACTGCTGACCGAAGAAGGATACTGTCTCAAGCAGCTATAAATTGCCTATTGATATGCAAGTTCTCACTCTGATGGACATCCCAAAGCCTTTGCTTTCAGAATTTTATGTACATTGTCTCCAACGAAGCCTCAAATCCAATGAACCGTTAACAGGAAGATTAATCCATGCCCAGGTTATCAAATTAGGCCTCAATTTCAGCGTTTATTTGATGAACAACCTCATCAACTTGTACTTGAGAACTGGGTCTGATACAGATGCTCATAACCTGTTTGATGAAATGCCTGAGAAGACCACGTTTTCGTGGAATACGATCCTTTCTGGGTATGCGAGACAGGGAAATATTATGAAAGCTCTTTGTTTTTTCAATGAAATGCCTGCCCGTGACTCTGTTTCGTGGGCTACGATGATTGCGGGTTATAATCAGATGGGTTCTTTTCAGAATGCAATAAAGATGTTTGTAAAGATGATAGGGGATCAAGTTTCTCCAACGCAGTTCACGATTACGAGCGCTCTTGCTTCATGTTCTGCTATGGGGGCTCTGAGTATAGGTAAGAAGATCCATTCTTTTGTTGTTAAATCTGGGCTTAGTGCATGTGTTCCTGTGGCAAACTCGCTTCTCAATATGTATGCAAAAGCTGGAGACTTTGTAATGGCTAACATTGTTTTTGATAGGATGAGATTGAGAAACATGTCAAGCTCGAACATTATGATTACAATGCATATGCTGTGGGGTCAGATTGACCTTGCTCTTTCTCAATTCCAGCGTATGAGTGAACGAGATATAGTTACCTGGAATTCTATGATAGCAGGTTACACTCAGCATGGTTTTGATTTGGAGGCTGTAGAATTCTTCTCTAATATGTTGAAGGATTCTTCTTTGAAGCCTGACAAGTTCACTTTAGCAAGTGTTTTATCGGCTTGTGCCAATATTGAGAACTTAAAACTTGGCAAACAAATTCATGGTTACTTAATTAGGACTGATTTTGATTCTTCTAGGGCAGTGGGAAATGCATTAATAACATTATATGCAAAGTGTGGACAGGTAGAAATAGCTCAAAGGTTAGTGGAGCAAAGCGGAATATCAGATCTTGATGTTATAGCCTTTACTTCTCTATTGGATGGATATGTCAAACTAGGGAATATAACCCCAGCAAAGCAGATTTTTGAATCTTTGGGAGATCGAGATGTGGTTGCATGTACAGCTATGATTGTAGGCTACATACAGAATGGTTTAATTAGCGATGCTGTTGAGCTTTTCAGAACAATGACGAGAGAAGGGCCGAAACCGAACAGTTATACTCTGGCAGCTATGCTGAGTGTCAGTTCAATTGTGGCTTCTTTGAATCATGGAAAACAAATTCATGCAAATGCCATAAGGTCAGGGGAAGGCTCATCTGTTTCTGTGGGCAATGCTCTAATAGCCACGTATGCGAAAGCTGGGAGCATTGGTGGTGCTAGGCAAGTATTCAATCTTATATCTTGCTATAGAGAAACTGTATCCTGGACTTCTATGATCATTGCTTTAGCTCAACATGGTTTTGGAGAAGAAGCCTTGGAATTGTTTGAGAAGATGTTGACACTTGGTATCAAGGCTGACCATATAACTTATGTTGGTGTTCTCTCTGCCTGTGCACATGTAGGAATGGTGGAGCAGGGTCGGAGATATTTCAATTTGATGGAAAACCAACACAATATTAAGCCTACTCTGAGCCACTATGCATGCATGATTGATCTTTTAGGGCGTGCTGGATTGCTTCAGGAAGCATATCAATTCATAAAAGACATGCCTATTGAACCCGATGTGATAGCTTGGGGTTCACTTTTATCCTCTTGTAAAGTTTATAAGGATCCTGATCTAGCAAAAGTTGCAGCAGAAAGATTGCTTCTTATTCAACCTGACAATAGTGGAGCATACTCTGCCCTTGCTAATGTGTACTCAGCCTGTGGTAAGTGGGAGGATGCGGCTAAAACTAGGAAGATGATGAAGGATAGAAGAGTGAAGAAAGAGCAAGGTTTTAGTTGGCTTCAAATCCAGAATAAAGTCCATGTCTTTGGAGCTGAAGATGGGCTTCACCCACAGAAAGATGAAATATATAAGATGATGGACAAGATCTGGAAACAGATCAAAAAGATGGGGTTTGTTCCTGATGTGGAGTCTGTGTTGCATGACCTTGAAATTGAAGTGAAGGATCAGATTCTTAGATATCACAGTGAGAAACTTGCTATTGCATTTGGGCTAATAAGCACTCCCGAAAACACTACTTTGAGGATAATGAAGAACCTGAGAGTCTGTAATGATTGCCACACAGCTATCAAGTTCATATCCAAGCTCGGAGGCAGAGAAATAATCGTGAGAGATGTTACTCGCTTTCACCATTTCAAAGATGGTTCGTGCTCTTGTCGAGACTACTGGTAGGCTAAAATTGGATTCGAGGAAAAGTAAAATTGTTAGGTCTCCTGCGGTTAAATCGTTCAGAGTTAACCACCATTTGAATTCAGGATAGATCATCAAGAAGCTGGACCTTGACACTATATGATCAAGCAAATCTGCCCGTGAGAGATGTTGCTCGCTTTCACCATTTCAAAGATGGTTCATGCTTTTTTCGATACTAGCGGTAGGCAAATATCAGATTCGAGGGAAAAGTCAAGTTGTTAGATCTCCTACAGTTGAATCATAAAGTTTACCACCATCTGAATTCAGGGTAAATCCTCAAGAAGCTGGGACTTGACACTCTGTTAGGTTCCACTCGGAGCAAAACAAGAATGAATGGAGTAGCATGTGATGTTCCTATGATCAAGCAAATCTGCCACCATTGAGGAACAGCTTTAAGTCCTCAAACAGAGAAAATTCCTCCATTCCATCGGCAAGATCTACTTCTGCATAAGTTTATTTACAATTAGAGACATTCATTCTTAGTCTATTGCATGGGAGGTGTACCTAAAAGGTTTATGTAATTCATATACAATAGAATGCTATGGCTATGAAAGTTGATCATAGCAAAAAATGATGACAATAGATGCCTCAAAAGTGCAATTTTCATCCTGACCTGTCGATTCCTGTATCAAAAACTGATGACAAAATAACAGTGTATTCTTGATCATACCTGAATCTAACCGATTAGGTCAGAACATTGAAGTTTGAACCTGAGTTCAAACCAATTTTAACCCATTAAGTTCATGTTGGCCTGGACAGGATTAGACCTAAACTTCTTTGTCATTTCTAGTTTCAAATAGCCTCCCTTCCATCAAAGTTCAATTTTTTAGTTAAATTTTTTGCATTGTTGTACCAATAACAAATTGTAGCAAAAAAATTTAAAATATGCATTTCGCTAAAAGGTTGAAGGGAGATAGTGCATCAAGCTGTTCGTAAGGGCCAACTTGATCTTCCCTAAGGATCTCAGGTGAGGAAATCTTAGGAAAGCCGCCAACTCTAACTATCGTCCATGTATGATCCATACTAGATTTGACCAATTGCTTATCCTACTTCCTCTACGTTCACTTTTACAATATTTATTCAAATTTAATAATAAGGAATTATACCTTATATAACTAATAAAAAAGTGAAAATTTTTAAAATAAATAAAACTTTTTACAGTATTTGTGAAATTGCTATCAAACTTAAGATTTGTTGAATTAAGAAAAGCAATTGTTGCAAGTCTGTTTGAGGTCCAATGGAGAAAGCCCAAATCACAGAGGGGTTTGAGAACGATGACATCTGGGACCCAAAAACATCCCTTCGCACTAACTAAAGGCCCCGCTCCTTTCTTCTCCTTCTAGGAGCTTCTTAGGTTCTGAAGGTTCTCACAGAAGCGAAGCTGCACTTCTCTACTTTCATTTGGAGTTCGCTGCACATATTCTGGTCTTTGTCTTGAGCTGCGAAAATGGCGACTGTGATGCAGAAAATCAAGGACATTGAAGATGAGGTAATCTGATCTTATTCTACCTTTTGTTCCTATAAAATAAAGAGAAGAAAATGAGAAACTTCCTCGCTCTGTTTAGTTGTTGAAAGTATCGTTGAAAATTAACGCTCATAAGGAATCGGTATTATGCATCACTTTTGTTGATAGTTATTGCTGGCTTTAATAAATCTATTTGTGATAAGAGAATGATTTCGATAAATTTCGTGAGGTTGATCATTAGGTTACTGTTCGGATTATTGGTTTTCCTTTTCAAATGCATTGAGAACAGCTACTGAAATTGAAATTTCTAAAACATTTTGATGAAAAGCATCGAATTGGATGAAATATTGCTGATAAAGAGATAATCTTGCTTCGAAACTGAGTTTTCTGTTTTCGTACTATTTTAGATGGCAAGGACTCAAAAGAACAAGGCTACGGCTCATCATCTGGGATTGCTAAAGGTACGTTATCTGTTCTGTTTTAATTTGTTGAAGACATGCTATTGTTTCCGTATTTAATTGAAGTTTTGCTTTTTACCGTCTGACTTAAAAGTTTATATTTGTGTATCTGAAATCCACTTTTAATCTTGGCAATTGGCATTGACATCGCAAAAAAGTTTTACAGCTAATGTAAGCAATTTCTATGGGTCTCATTATCTAGAAAACAAAATCATGTTGCTTATGTATATGAGAGCCAGAATTTGAGGGATCTATATTCTATTGGGCCTTACTCTGGATGAGTTTACTTTAAGAAACAGGTTTCCTGCTGTACATTCCTCGTTATGAAAGTCTGGTAACTCATTTTCCTGCTTAAACTGTATATTGTGTTCTTTAGTTGTTTCCCTTTCAAATTAGAAAAATTTATACTTTCCTGTTGAGTGGGAAGTGTAGCATATGTTTTGAAAATGTATTAAGTTTGAACATTTCCTGTATTTTAGTTTCTTTTTCTTTCTAGCCCGGGGGCAAAATGATGTTGCTCTTATTTTATTTCAAATGCATGCTTTTGTTTACCTGGAAATACGATGACCCTTCTGTATACATCACATAAGGCTAGTGTGTTATTATGCCTTGTTCATGGTTGACTGGAAGCTTTGGTGGAACTAACTTTTTGTGAATGCACATACAATGCTAGGCTAAACTTGCAAAACTACGAAGGGAACTCCTTGAGCCTGCGTCAAAAGGAAGTGGTGGTGGTGGACAAGGTTTTGATGTTACTAAAAGTGGGGATGCTCGAGTTGGTCTGGTGGGTTTCCCTTCAGTTGGAAAATCAACACTTCTGAACAAGTTAACAGGAACCTTTTCAGAGGTACGTGACTATCAACTTTGATACCATACTTATTGTTGTCTTTTAAGCCACGTTGAATATAATCAGACAAGCTCAACAGCCGATCTTTGTAAGGAAAAAATGCAGTTAAGACTTAAGAGTTTGCTTTGAATTATCTATGTTTGAAAATAGCCTTATTCTTTTTACTGAAAAGTTTCTTATTCCTCTCAATAAGCCTTTTATAAACTTAAGAACTGTTGGTTGCAGCATTACCATTGCTCTTTTCAGATGTTGGCTATTTTGTGTTCTTTATGATAATGTTTGACATATGAACATAAAATGTCTTGTTCTTGTGACTTAAATACATCCAAGTGTCTGCTTTTAATTTCTTGATCACACCACTTTCTGAAAGGTCAAATCTTTCGATTTTTTACTTTTTGTTGTCAAGATTTACTATCGATAAGGTGGATTATGCATTTATGCTCCTTTTGGAATTTTTTTGGTTTATCATATACGATTATTTAAATAATGGATTAGTTTTGGAATGTTTGTGTTTGCAGGTTGCTTCGTATGAATTTACCACATTGACTTGCATCCCTGGTGTTATCATGTATAGAGGTGCCAAAATTCAGGTAATGTTGTTTGTCGATGATTCTTTTGACCCCTCCAAAAAACAAAATCCTTACAAAAATATATATAATCAATGTTTTACTTCATCACCATGGAGCTTTTTCTGCCCATTTATCCTGCAGATTCTATTATCTGGATTTTCACATGTTTCATGAAAATCTACCATAAAATCGATATGTTTTCTCCCATTATGTGTGTATATATATATATATGATTTGTAATGCCAAAACTCCCTGTTGAGAAATTTTATTAGAAAGGTAAAGTCCTAATGCTCCATCTCATGACTGTCAGTTGCTGGATTTGCCTGGTATTATCGAGGGTGCTAAGGATGGGAAGGGTCGAGGAAGACAGGTAAAACATGATTTTTGTACAGCATGAATGCAAGTTCTGTTGGATCTTCTACTCTTCTTGAATGTGGTATGATGTACTAATTTGACTTTTAGCCCTTATATAGGTGTAATATAGACTTTAGCTTTTCATGTAAATCATGCTACATTCCTTTTTTCTTGATCATTTTCTGGCTTCCAATTCATGTCTGTAGTTGTCAGTTTTTCTTTTGTTGAGAATTCATTTTGAGGTCATAGTTTTGAGTAAACTGAAGAATCTAGCATATGCTTTTTGTGACATACCTAATCATCATCAGTGTTTCTCTTAGATCTTTTAGACTCTCTCTCTCTCTCTCTCTCACACACACACACACACGCACACACACACACACACACATATGTATATATATATCATTTTTTATTTTGCTAAGTCCCCAGGATGAGTCTATTATCCAAGACATTGTGCTGTTATTTTGGTGAATGTTCAAAAGTTAAACTGATTGGAATTGAACATGTATATGCTGCTGTTTATGAACTTTACAAATATGTCCATCATTGTTGTAGTGTTGTTTCTGCTGCATTTTCCTTGTACTAGAATTTGAATGCCAACTGTTCGATAGGATTCTTATTTTACTTTGGTTCTCTGACACATTAATGACGTATGCAATTTCTTAATGTTAATTGCCTCAATTTATACATGATATTTTTGTTTATTAAGGTACCATCTTTATATTACTGATTTGTTTTTATTCCAGGTGATTAGCACTGCCAGGACATGCAATTGTATCTTGATTGTTCTCGATGCCATTAAGCCAATAACTCACAAGCGTTTGATAGAAAAGGAGCTTGAGGGATTTGGCATAAGGTGATAAGGAAGTTATACTTTCTGAGTTTCTCACTCAGTCTCCATTGATTTATTTTGTGCAAGAACCGTCCAACTTTGATAAACTGACATGGTTAGTCCTATGATGTGAAATGTTGCATTCTCATCATTGTTTGCTATCTTTATATGATCCTTTTATAGCTTGTTTGGTTAGCAGATGCGCTGCATTTAAAAGAAAATTTGAAGGGTGTAAATGAGCTGCTTGTTGGTCTAGACACATTTTTCCGTTGTTTATAATAATTGGATAAGTGACAACCTGGATTTTTTTGGCCCACTTTTATCCTTTCGTGCTTATGTCTATATTGGCTTGAGATGTTTTTACCTTCTGAAAACAGGCTAAACAAGGAACCACCCAATCTGACATTCAGGAAGAAAGACAAGGGTGGAATCAATTTCACTTCAACAGTTGCCAATACTCATCTTGATCTGGAAACAGTCAAAGCAATATGTAGTGAATACAGAATTCACAATGCTGACATTACTCTTAGATATGATGCTACTGCTGATGATCTCATAGATGTGATTGAGGGCAGTAGGATTTATATGCCCTGCATCTATGTGTTGAACAAGATTGATCAGATCACACTTGAAGAGCTGGAGATTTTGGACAAACTTCCTCACTACTGTCCAATCAGGTGAACGCAATTCTTGTTTTATTCTTGAATATGACACTGTCATGCATTTTAGTTAATTCTTTGGATAAGTATTTAGTCTTCTAGTTAGATGTCACTTTCTGACTTAATTGTTTGTTTATCTTATATATTTCTTTTGCAAACTGCTGTCCTTGCTCCACAGTGCTCATCTTGAATGGAACCTCGATGGTCTGCTAGAAAAGATATGGGAATATCTTGATTTAACTCGCATATACACAAAACCAAAAGCAATGAATCCAGACTATGAAGATCCTGTCATTCTGTCATCTAAGAAGCGGACAGTGGAGGATTTCTGTGACCGAATCCACAAGGATATGTCCAAGCAGTTCAAATAGTGAGTATTCCTCATCATTATAAAATTATAACTCCCTGTTTAATTACAGGTTGCAACATTCACCATTTTAGCCAATTTTCCAAACTTGTTTCAGCATTTTGTAGTGTTTGGAAAGGGTGGATATAAGTTCTGTGTTAGCAATGGTCCCTGGTCATTCAGAAGAAAGAAAAAAATGATATCTGCATGCTAATATAATGACAATGCTTTTGATTTCATGGGGACCTATTGGCAGTGCTTAGTGGTTGACAACTTAATGATTTCCCTCATACTTACTGGATAGATTGTTGAGGATTGAAATGCAATAAGTTCAATTGTTATCTGTCTTGTCCTATGAGTTCTCGCCTCCTGAACAGCGACTTGAAAAGTTGTTCTTATCTGGTTGTATAACAATTCTAATCAAAATGCACAAAATCATTTTTGTTGTAGAGATCTGCTCAAGAAGCTCTCATTCTACTTACTGCAAACTCAAACTTCATCACTAGAACTAGTAGTAGCCCTTTTTTTTTTCTTGATTCACTGGTGTGAATTGAAGTTTACGCCGTTTTTGTTTTCCTGTGGCTTTTGTATTTACATTGATTCAAGAGTGGGGCACTGGCCCATATTTTATTGGCATTAGTTCTTCAGTTTCTTAAAATACCCATCACCTTCATGATAAATTGATCTCGGTGAATGATGCAGTGCACTGGTATGGGGATCAAGTGCCAAACACAAACCCCAAAGAGTTGGCAAGGTTAGTTCAGAAATCTTATTCATTATGGTTCTTTCTTTTTCTTCTTTTTGTGCTCTTTTAGCCTGTTTCTATTTTATGATCTCTCCTTTGTTGAATAAGTTTTAAGTTTCATTGACTGCTTAACCTGATAAAAATATGCATATCAGGAGCATGAACTTGAAGATGAAGATGTTGTGCAGATCATCAAAAAGATTTGAATTACCAAACTCTTTTAAGTTCATTCAAAAGAGGCATATACCGAATTCTGGCGTTCTCAGAAGCAGGTGTTTGATATAATCCGCCAAGTTCTCTGCTCATGAGACAGTTTAGTATGAAAAAAGAATAGCTAGGGAAAGGCCCAGCTAGTGAGTTCACGTGTAGACAGCTTGGTCATGTAACAAAGCAGGTCAGTCTATGGAGCTTATATTTTGTTGGCTATTTTAGTATGTAATGCGTGTATGATGAGATAAATAACAGATGTGGTAGAGCCATAGATGTGAAAATTTTGAGGGAACTTTGATTACTCTTCATGGATTCAAGTACATCAATGAACTTATTCCATTTATTGTCATGACTCGCATCATCTTGAAAGTGTTCTCTTAGTTTCTGAGAATTTGAGTTCAGGAAAATCTTGATTTTTGGGACGGAGTCTCGATAACTAGATTGTTATGAAATTTAGAAACTTTGGTATTCTTGACTTACGTGAATAACTAAGATTATTCATTGTCATTGTCATATGTACTGATGTTTGAATGACAATTAAAGTTACCAATTCGATGTGGATTTGGTATGATTATGACCAACGACAATATAGATGTATAGATAATAAATTGAGGTCAAGGGCTCAAGGCTTTTGGCAATAGACTGGAGCATATCTAAAGAATTTGCTTTGGAGTATGCATAAAAGCATTGACATCGAACTTTTTGTTAAATTTAGTCTCTTCTTTTTTTCAATCTTTTAAAAATCATATAAAAAATTAGGAAAAGTTTAAGCTTTAAAAGTTCAATTGGTATTGAGATTTTATATAATCAGTATATAGTAAATAATTAGAAATAATTTCTGTATTAATTAAGGCTAATGTTATGTATTATTGGTCAGGTGTTAAAGAGATTTTTAGTGAGTATTGTTGTGGGTGATGATGTTGTTGTGGTTGTTATAGTATATTAAATAAGAAATAAATTTTATAAAAATAAAAAATAAAAAATGAAATGTTTCATTAAAAAATTACCATTTATTAAAATGTAATTAATAATATTAATTAAATTCAAAATTGAATAATAATTTTTCTTAATTATTCCTGTGTATCAAAATTAAGGTGATTATGTTTTAAAATACATATAATGATTAATTAATGAAAGAATGAAAAATATCTTTGTTGTGGAATAAATTGTCATTTGATTAAAAAATGTAGAATGTTATAATTTTAGGTTAGAGGCTATACAGGGATAATATCACCAAGATGCGTGGAGTTGTTTACAGTAAACCGAAAAAGGCTCTTTTTAGTGTGGCTCATAAGTTCGTGAAATATTTTGATTAGCTTTGAGGGAGCTATATTAGGAGTTTTCAGCCTATATATTAGTCAAGTGATTTATATAAACAAAGATTAAATGTAATATAAATTATAGATATGTTAACGGAGACAAGCATTTTTTCCTCCATGGCCATTAATTCTCAAAGCCTATTTTATAGGAATAGAGATGTTAATAACCCAACGCTTCTGGGCCGATCCAACCCGACCATGGGTTAATCGGCTCGTGGTAGGATGGGTTACGGGCCGGCTCGATCCATCTTATATTTTTTTTAAAAAAAACATTGTTTTTATTTTTAACGTTACCATAGAGCCACGAGCCAGCTCGGGTTAGCCCGCTCTCGTCCCCACCTTTGTCTGTAGCTCACTCGTGGTCTGTTTAACCCAGTTTAAAATAGACATTTTTATTTAAAAAGTTACGCTCTCCAATCTTTCCCGATTTAATAACAATTTCAAATAAATTCTATTTTCTAAGACTTTCTAATACATACTGATATTTGTGAAAAAGTAAATATAGAGTATACTTTTCTTTATGACGGCTACATTACTCAAAAATCAACCTTTGGACAAAAAAGAAGAAGGAAGAAGACATAAAATAAAGCCCACAACGTTGACATTATAAGTTTAGTCAATTTTTAAATCTGATTCTTTGATTTGGATTCGACTCAAACGTCGCCATGACTTTTGAACTTAGAGCATATCTAAGGAACGAAGTAAATCCCAAACACGGACTCGGTCCCCACTACTCCACCGTCTACTTGGGAGCCGGTCCCCACCACCGTCCCCACTCCCACTGAGCCGCCGTCTCTCTCGTGCCCACTCGTTACAAGCAAAATTGCTTTAATCAAATGTTCGTGATAATATAATTTTTATTTTTAAAAATTGAATTAAAAATAAAATCAATAAAATAAAAAAATTTAAGATTTAAAAATTTTAGTCAATATTTAACAATTATAAAATTAGTTAAATATTAAATAAAACATAATTTTCAAATATAATTAAAAATATATTATTTTTAATTTAAAGTTTAAATTAAAAATAAAAATTCTATTTAAATTTATAAGAGAATTAATTTACAAAAATCAACCGATTAATTAAAATTAAATAAAAATTAAACAATTCAAAATTTTTACAATTACACCGTAAAAACTTCAAATTTTACACAATTACATGATATTGGTGCATTCATTAATCCTTATATTTTGATCAAATTCGCAAATACAAAAACTGAGACTAAATTTGTCCAATTACCCGAAATGTTACTTTATAAAAAAAAAGGGTTATACATAGCCTAATTTGGCCTAAATACATCACAACAGAAAAAAAAAAGGAAATTCATACTCAACTAATCACCAATATACAGCCACTCCATCGTTTCCATCCAAAAATACATAGGTGATGATGACAGAAAACAAGTAAAAATGGTGGTTGAAACAAAATCCTAACACATTTTAATATTATAACAGGTTTCTTGATGCTGCCATGAATGTTACAAGGTGATCTCCAATGTCCGGGCATGAGGTGTAGTCCAAACTCAGGCTTTCACACAACAGTTGAAGTAGCTGAAGATGCTCCTCCTTGCCTGTTTAAATCAATACATCACCGACCAAGTGTAAGTTTTCACAACAGATTATACAGAAAACAGACTAAGATAAACTTCGTTTAAATGGGAATACATAAACTTATCAGTACATTCTATGCATGCGCCACATTCTGCAGAAAAAAGATGCTTATACAAAAGTTGGTGAAGTGAAGACAAGATGAGATAGAACAATATTATATGGCTCAAAAAGCTTCTGTTCCATGTGCATCACTAGAAAAAGTGTGTACCCAAGAATTTGTTGGAAGATCACACTCATTACCCTACATGGGCAAGCACAATTCTTTAATGCAAGCAGTTGCAAGTTCTTAAAAGGAATTTAATATTTCAGTTCTGCTTTTGGCTATAATGCAATTTAGAAGATACAGATAAAGAAGAGCTTGATATAGGTATGCGTGTGTAGGAAACTTAGTATGTACAAAAAGAATATTCAACTGTTGAGAAGCAAGCTCATGAATTCTGCATCTAGTAACACTACATTTTCAGTATAATTCAAGATAGGTTCTGAGACACACAAATGATATTACTCTAGCTGCAGATCTCTTTTTGGATTAAGCAATTGCTAAAGGCAATCAACATTGTCAACCAAGATCCATAAGATGTGGTTTGGGATGAATCCGACGGTTTATTCAGTATGCACCCGAATGATACCGGTTGTATATTCTATCAATATTACAAGAAATCACTATAGTCAACCGGAATAGGAAGCTCATTGATATCATTGAGACAATTGCTACCAACAACTCACTACCAGCATTGACCCACCAAATTTAAGAACAAACCAAGCAAACATTCCACCACCACACCACATGTATGTCACTTATCATTTTTGTGTTAATTAGTATGTTACTCCTAATAAACAACTAAACACTAAAGCTTGTTGCATCTGTATCTGTACTGAATTCTTTATATAAGTACAATTTTCTTCTAATAAAAGATGGGCAAGAGAATCATACGTTGGGGGATTGATGGTGACTCTGAGGGTAACTTTGATGATCATTTCTGGGCTCAGATTTAGGCATGCTGGCTGTAGGGTTAATGAGGTCGTCTTCATTGCCAAGACTGGCTCTTGAGGCATCCTTCTTGTTCTGCTTTCGCATTTCTCTGATCTTTGAGAAATCCAAGGAGTAGTCTGGCATTTGACCCTTCTGATCCCAGTCCCCAAACTGTGGAACTGATAGCCATGGACCATTTCTCTGCACACAGATGTAGAACAAGCTAATTAAACTACCGATTAAACAACTTCAAGAGACTCAATAATTAACATCTGAATTGGCATCCTCACTTGCATTTTCGAAGTGATTATACCAAGCACAATGTAAAGATCAAAGTTTTTAGCTTCTTAACATAATCAACTTTGATACAACACATTGGGATTCATGTTCTCCTTTATATCCAGTACTCTTTTGACAAGTTCAAAAAACTAGGTAAATTTTGTTTGGTGTGTACAAGGTCAAAATTACTATAAAAGATGGGCAGAGAGACCGGGTATGAAATGGTTACGTCTTGCGTAAGGAAATGAAAAAGTATGTATGTTTGACTACTTCTTGAGTTGGAAAAACATTACTTGTTTGAATAAACTAAGGAGAACAAAAACATTTATGCTACTTTGTAGACTAAGAAAATTGGACCATAGCGTAATCAAAACAGATATATCATCTTGCTGAATCACGAGAACCCTCATAGAACAAGATCGTTAAACATTGTATGGGCTACAAATCAAGATGAAAAGAGTTTCAGAACATTAATGTGAGATAGATTTGCTTCAAGCAATTCTAACAAATACTTTCACACCCAGTCATGGAGACAGCTAAAGAGAAGCAGCAAAGCCTCGAGAACCAGAAAAACTAACAAAAACCATCGAAAGTTCATTCCTTTACAGGCAAAAAACAAGTGCTTTATCTTCTTTCAATTTACTTTTCCTGAAAAAACCAAGCAGAACCCATCACGCTCACAGAAATACACATAGAGAAAGAAATACTACCTCTTTGTGATCCTCCATGAGAAGCTACAAGATCTTCAAAAATAGACCAAAGATCAATATATTTGGTACAACTTTTGGTGGGCAATGGTCACAATACCCACACTGTGAAGTAAAATGCTTAGAAAGTATAGGTAAACAGAGTGTTTGAATATTTAGACATGTTTGAATATTTAGACAAGAAGAAGATTATATAAGTGGAAGAA
The DNA here is from genome assembly GCA_026770325.2 of Erythroxylum fimbriatum. Classification (NCBI taxonomy): domain Eukaryota; kingdom Viridiplantae; phylum Streptophyta; class Magnoliopsida; order Malpighiales; family Erythroxylaceae; genus Erythroxylum; species Erythroxylum fimbriatum. The sequence goes on from JANZLH020000380.1 coordinate 119,215, forward strand.
GAAGAAGAAAGAGAGAGGAAACTGAGTAAAGCTTAGCTTACAGCAAGAAGACAGCTTTACTCGTGACATGCCAGGCTTTTCACACGTTTCCAAAAAAACCACCCACGTATTGCCTTCTCTATTTTACTAATATTTACGGAAATGGGTCTCTCTTGCAATCCTATTACGGGTTTGCCATTTTCTTTCTTTTCTTTTTTCTTGTTCTGCTTTTTTTCTTATTTGTATCATGTCCTATATGACTTTTGGATTATCTTAAATACTATTAATTAAGGTTTAAATCCTTTCATGAAATTATGAGTAAATTATATTTTTGAAAAGTATCAAAATATTTATTAAATTTTTTATAAATATTATTAGTAATTTCAGTGTAGCAAAATGTCAAGCACGTTAAATTTATTTATATTAATGTATAAGTAAAATTTTGAATAAATAAAAGAAAATTAATTAAAAATAAAATAATTTAAGATAAGAAATAAAATTAATATATATAACATGGAAGTAAATTTTATATTACAAAAATAATAATAATGACATTTAGTTTACCTTTAATTTGGGATGCATTTTAGCTTAATCAAATTCATATTAAGTCTACTTAAATATACTTTTATTTTTAAAAATAAGATCGATATCATTTTATTTAAAAATTTCAAACTCAACTTAAAATCTAATATTTTAAAAGAAAATTTCAAGTCCTACCTAAAGTTCGATCAACTCGAGTCGAACTCGTTAACTTCGGTTTAACTAGACAAAAAAAGTTATTATTTTATCATAGTTACTTATTTTGTATTATTAGTGACAAATACACCATCTTCCTATTTTTATATATATTATTAAAAGTAAGTTTTAAAAGCTTAAATTTATAAAATATATGCATATAATTGTAGGGCCAGGAATCGTTTGAACGCTTCACTTGATTTTGATATTAGACAATTCAGTAACTAACTTGACCGACCAACTTTATAATAATGCCCTACCAACTTCAATTCCATTTTCGGAAAGGAATATTATTTTAACACAAGAACTTTAATTTTTAATATGAATTAAATAAATATTTGGAATAACAAAACAGTTTGTTTATCACATAAATAAGATAAATTATTTAATAAATTAAGATTAAATTCAATTTAATTAATAGTAATAAGTTTAAATTTTTTTACGATTGATATTAAGATGGGGAGATGTATATAAGGCATGCTCATATTGGAATCTTGGATACAGAACATTAAGACAAAACAAAATTTGCTTGACTTGCGGTATTTACGTTGAGAGGAACCTTGATGCAAGGGAAAGAGAGCTTGAACGTGAAGCAGAGCTCAAGAAAAAAGCTCCGAAAGTAAAGGTGAAGTCTAAAAAGTACAAGATCCTCTGTTTCATTTCCTTCTGAAAAGGGATGATACAGAGTGGGAACAAAAGAGATAGAACAGAAGATCTCATCCCAACATAAGATGTCGAAGGTAAACTTATTTTATACGGTTGATTGCATTACATGATGGACATGAAGACTGTAATGTATAAGAATTTAATCAAAAAGCTCATCTTGCTTTTCACGACAGGTTGAGAAGGAAGCTTGAAAGAAACAACAAATGCAGGCCTTCCAGGCTGCAAAACAAAAATCAGAAGGGATGAAGAATGTCAATTGTCAAGGGATGGGATTGAAGTGCAAACTTGAAGTTCAACTGTAATCTCTGTAACACTTAGGATCAACTGGTTTCAGCATGTGAAGGCCTATTTTTGGGCATCTACTTGACCATTCTTTGTACATAACTATCAATGGAAATGCAGGCTTTAGGCTTCAGCTAAAGGTTGAAATAATTCTTCTTATGACTAAGTTATGATGTAGTCTAATGCAGAATGGTTACAGAATCTATGTTCAAACCATACCACTTTGGAGCCACATATTTAGTCTAATCTTTGTCTAAAAGAGTCAAAAACTCTTTTATATTATTGG
>JANZLH020000380.1:121680-138015 GCA_026770325.2 Erythroxylum fimbriatum
GAGCCTCCGACCTGATTTTTCAAATTTTTTTTAATGTTTTTAAAAACAATTTTTGTTAATATAATTTAATAAAAAATTTAGCATCATAATTTAAAATAAATAAAAACTTATAACTTTTATCTTTAATATAATAAAACATAGCCCAATAAATGATTAGAAAACAGAAAAAAAAAAAGCCCATTACTTGAATAGTATATTATATTCTTTTTCCAATTTTAAAATTTTTAACCATATTATTCCTTAATGTTCTCGCTGTTTGCTTCGTCCCCTAAATCGCACCGTACCAAAACTAAAAGAAAGACAGAAACTTGAACCCTTAGTCTTGCTTAGGCTGCAGCTGAATTTCGAAACCCTAATCCGATTTCCCCTAATTTTAGATCGCTTCAAGTGGATCTATACTTCCACCAAATCCGTGGTAAGTCTGTTAGATTTGTATGTTGATATTTCAGTTTGCTCTGCAAGTGCTAAGTGAGGCTCTTTGAGTTGGACGTAAAAGAGTGTAGTGAGGATGCCTCAAAAGCCTGCCTTTGCTTCTGATTTTAGGGATAATATTTAGCTGAATTATAATAAATCGGTGGGTGATTTGGTAGGAATTGAAAGAAGTTGACTTTTTTAGGTTAAGAAATTTGAATTGAAATAAGTAGAAGATGACTGACTACGAGGGAGCAGAATATGACGGGAATGGCTCTGATTTTGAGAACGGTGGTGGCACCCAAGACCTCAATGAATCCAGAGCACAGGTATGATATGGAACCACCTCATCTTTTTTTTCTCCTTGTATTGGTTTGTTTTGATATTTAATGTTGAAGAATGAAGACTTACATTCATTTTGTGTGGAGGCCTAATTTGTCTTTAAGAATTCTTTCTTCATTCAAAGTGTTGCAAATAAAAGAGGGCAATTGACTCAATCACGAGCTTTAATTTATGGAATGAAGAGTAAGAATTGGTGTGACAACAGGGATAACAAGACTGAAATTTATTTTATAGTAGGTTTTCCTTATTTGGTAGGAAGTAATGATAAATTAGATATATTGTCCTAGTTGTTTAGGAGATAGTCTCAGTTTAAAAAAAGGAATTCTTATTAGACTAGGATTTAATTTTGTTTTGGATAGTTTAGTTGGGAATCACTTTACTACTAAAATAAAGATTCTAAGAGTTTTCAATTAGAAAATGTGATCTTTTGAGAGTGATTCTGACTCTAGGAGTGATTCCTAGTTCCCTACCTTCCATTACTTCTTTACCTCACTAAATTCCAGCACTTTTATCCTGAATTTTCAGCAATCAAACCCTAAATTTTAGCTATTCCAAACCTTAAATCCCAACAACCTAAGCTGAAATCCCCAATCTAAAACTAAAATTCCAGCATCCAGATTTTACAAGTTTTGTGAATTCTAGCCACTAGTTTGATATATCTTTACTCGTCCTACGTCACAAAGAGATTGTTTGGTTCTGCTGGACTTGTTATTACTATCTCAGTGGTTTGTCATGGACATTATGGTTAGTTTTTATCTCATTCCTGATGTGGTTTTGAGTTGTTTAATGGGTAAACTTGTGTTATGTACTTCTTGTCTATTGTGGCTTTAAATTAGATGTTAGCAGGATGCCGGTGGTTACTTTGATGAGTAATTTATTTTGGAATACCCTCTTGTTATTTGTGTTTCATGGAATTTGGTCCAGTTGTTATTCACTGGTGTTATTTTTTAGCTATTGCGTTTTATTTGTTTTAATTTTTTAGTCAACTATTGCAGCTCCAGGGCTCTCGTGGATATGAAAGAGAGTCTTCAAGAAGTCGTGAGAAGGATAGAGAAAAGGGACGTGACAAGGAGAGGGAGCGAGACAGAGAGAGAGACAAGGATGGAGAGAGAAGCAAGGACAGAGATAGAGATAGGGATAGGGAAAGGGACCGGGACAAGGAACGCGATCGACATAGAGATCGGGAACGACATAGAGATCACAAGGAACGTGGAAAAGATAGGGATGATGATGATCATCGTCGTAGTTGTGATTATGACAGGTTATTGAGCTAACTTTATGTGGAGTTTTGCTTGCTTATGAAACATTTTGTTCTGTTAGTGCACTATTGACATTTTACTGACTGATACAACTAAAGACGGCGAGATTATGATAGAGATAGAGAAGATAGGCACCGACATCGATCAACGTCCCGCTCCCTTGGTAGATCTGAACATCGTTCAAGGTCTCGCTCCCGTTCACGCTCTAAGAGGTATTTTACACCATATGATGGTGTATGTTTTATTTATACTGCTTTCTTAGTGTTTATAGTGTGCAAATCTTCTTCTCTGCTGCTAACCGCATCTCCGCACAGCAAAAGGATTAGTGGTTTTGATATGGCTCCTCCTCCTTCTGCAATTATGGCTGGTGCTGCTGCAGCAGCTGCAGCTGCTGTTACAGGTACATGGATCGTCTGTTGTACTTAAGACTGTTTACCTTAACTGTTATCATCTCTTCTTTTTCTTGATCTAGTGTGGAAAATCCCTATCAAATTGCATAATATATTTTTGGTAAGCAGTATATTCTTTCATTTTTTTAATGGTTTTTATAACTTAGATGTGTGAATGGTCTGGATTGCATTACTGTTATTATTACTTGATGAAATTTTTCTGGAACTGAGAGAAATTTTGGTTTTCTTGTGTTGGTGTTTGTTTGTTTGTTTTCTGTGTCATGTCTTATGTTGTAAGAAGGCAATGTTGGGCTACTAGCCCCACTGTGCTGACAATGGGCGTGAGCCGACTTCTGTTGCTTTAATGTACAAGGAGGAATCAATGCACCGGTTTGATGGTTCTTCTCCGTCTTCAACTCGCAACTATTGAATTTTTTGGTAGTCTTGCAAATATTTCAACCAGAACTTGAATATGTGATGTATTCCCTTCATCTCTTTAGTAAAGTTGTTTGTGAGAGGATAGAACATAATAAATCATTCGATAAGAAGGCAATGGAGGCTCAGTAACTCTTAGTCCATTCACATGGATATGAAGTCATATTCTATTCTGATTTTCATATTTGATTTATCTTTTCAGGTCAGCTTCCAGGGACTCCTCCTGCACTTCCTGGAGTGTTTCCCAATATGTTTCCAATGGGGACGGCTCAGGTATGATTTGCTACTGCTGTTGAATATACTTGTCTACTGGCTGTGATTTAATATTTTCCTATTTGTTTGCCTGTAGCAGTTTGGTGCTCTTCCTGTTATGCCAGTTCAAGCTATGACTCAACAGGTGGAAAGATTAACCTCAAATTCTGTATACATTATGGAAAAAATATTTCACCACTCTAATAATTTTAATTCTTCATCATATTATGTATGTGTATAGGCTACCAGACATGCTCGGCGGGTTTATGTTGGGGGCCTTCCTCCTACAGCAAATGAACAGGTATTTAGTCTATTTGTACCCTTCTTTCGTGAAAAAATATATCAACTAGTCTTTTCACTGACATCCTCTTCTACTACAGTCTGTAGCAACATTTTTTAGTCAGGTTATGGCTGCAATTGGAGGAAACACTGCTGGTCCAGGTATATAGTTTTTGATAGTGAAAATTGACAAGTGTTCATGCTCTTATGGTTTACTACACCTTTTTTTCTTTGTTGTCTGTAGGGGATGCTGTTGTAAATGTATATATAAATCATGAAAAGAAATTTGCATTTGTGGAGATGAGATCTGTTGAGGAGGCTAGCAATGCAATGGCCTTGGATGGTATTATCTTTGAGGTAATATGTTATTCTGATTGGTTGATCTTTTTGTTTTCATTTTGATGTGTAATATTTGGAAACGACAAATTTGGCTTTCTTCGGCAGGGTGCACCTGTTAAGGTCAGGCGGCCTAGTGACTATAATCCATCTCTAGCAGCAACACTTGGTCCAAGCCAGCCTAATCCCAATCTTAATTTGGCTGCAGTTGGATTAACACCTGGTTCTGCTGGTGGCCTTGAGGGTCCCGATCGAATTTTTGTGGGTGGGCTCCCTTATTATTTCACAGAAGCCCAGGTTAGGGAGTTATTGGAATCTTTTGGGCCCCTGCGAGGTTTTGATCTGGTCAAGGATAGAGAAACTGGAAATTCCAAGGGTTATGCATTCTGTGTCTACCAAGACCTTTCAGTTACAGACATAGCTTGTGCTGCTCTTAATGGAATAAAGATGGGTGACAAAACTCTTACTGTCAGGCGTGCAAACCAGGGAGCCAACCAACCTAAACCTGAGCAGGAGACTGTACTGTTGCATGCCCAGCAACAGATTGCTCTTCAGAGGCTCATGTTACAGCCTGTCCCCACCAAAGTTGTATGTCTAACACAAGTAGTTACTGCTGACGAGCTTAAAGATGATGATGAATACGAAGATATAGTGGAAGACATGAGAACAGAGGGTGCCAAGTTCGGTAAGATGTTTGGTTTAATTATTGCAACTTCGAAGCTTTGATTTCCAGTTAGAAGCTTTCTGGGTATTGATTGATTTTCTTTATCTTGTCTGTTAAATGTTTGTTGTACAGCCTTTTGTAGTGCAACATTCCGCTATAAAGAATCAGGCCTAACATAGACAGACAGAGGACTTCATAATCCAAATTATATTCTCTTGAGAATAGTTTTGTGTTAAAAGTATTACTACCTTTCGGTTTGCATTTGTTCACGTGTTTTTGTGCAGGTGCCCTCGTGAATGTTGTCATCCCGCGCCCAAATCCAGATGGTAGTTCTGCGCCCGGAGTTGGGAAGGTTAGTTGTGAGAAACATCCCTCTCTTTTTCACTAATCGCTGTTGCAAACTAAAATTTATATGTTGTTTCCAGGTTTACTTGGAGTATGCAGATGTTGACAGTGCCACAAAAGCTCGAAATGGGATGAATGGAAGGAAATTTGGTGGCAATCAAGTTGCAGCCATCTTTTACCCTGAAAATAAGTTCTCACAGGGAGAATATGATGGCTAATTTGTTACCTGCTTGCTCTTTTTAGTCGGTTTTGTGTTTTGGTAATGGTTAGGCTCTTCTTAGGATATTAATTTCTAAATGTTCTTAATTATGGATAGAAGATATTTTTGTGGTGTAGTCAGTTAATGAAGGCTTGGAAGTCTATTGAATTTGTTAAGTTCATCCTATTCATCTACTGATGTGTTCTTAGACTACGAAAAGCCTTGTTATTATATCCGAAAAAGTTTTAATTGGTAAAATATAATTAAAAAAGAATGTTTTTATTGGTTGAAAATTTAAAGTTTGATTAAAAAAGGGAGTTAAATAAAAGCTTATTTATTTTATTAATTTATAAAAATTTATTAACTTGTAGAATCAACAAATTAAATAAGAAATTGATTAGTTTTTAATATTAAAAATTATTGAAATAAATTAAATTTAAAATTTGATTATACGTTAAATTGGTATACTTGTTTTTTAAAATAAATTGTTTAAAATTAGTAAGAAAAGAGATTATTAAAGTTATTAGAGGCATTTAGATAAACAAGGTAAAAGAGATTTTGACAAATGTTGTCAGATTCAATTTTTCTTCGCTCTTTTTTCCATATTAATCCGACTTGCACTGAAATTTCATCGAATCGGACCCTAATTACCATTTCCACGGACTTCGCTTTTTACGAGCCAGAGTCAGTCCTCCACTTAATGTGTAGTATTCGTTGAGCCATATCAGTAGCATTGTTCACATTCGTCATGCTCCAAATTTTCTCTAGTGGGATTATTTGTTCTAAGATCAAAGTGGCATTTGATTCAATGGAATGAGTATTGGAATGAGCAGTATAAAGGGGATAAATCATGACTTTCTATCGTTAAGTGTGGATTGATTCTCACATACGATGTAAAATGCCTATGAATATGATATAAAATGAACTTTGTTCCAAGATACGGTAATCCTTTTTACCAATTTGTTACAATAAGAGAATCTTATATTTCGAAGTTAGTTCTGAATAATAAAGCATATGAATGGACATTAGTGTGTAAAAAGCCAAGCAAGGAGGGAATGGAGGAGGCTTGCCCTGAAAAATAGCGTTCTTGTTTTCCATACTTAATAGAGAGAGTTGTAATGTAATCATACTAGAGCTTGCCAAGTAGTATTTGATACTCATCTAAAATGTTAAAGAGGCCATAAATGATAACTGTTGCTTGAACAAAAATTTTGCTGTAATGACATTTATTGCAGTTTCTAAATAATTTATAAACTCTATTTGAATTCATAATTTATAGTGCATTGAACTCAGGGAAAAGAAAAGCAGTCAAGTAACTGCTTACATATTAATCGGATATCCTGCGAAGGATCTGACAATGATACATTTGACAACACCGATCTCGCTTCGATCAATCCCTCGGAAATCCTTGCCAAAATTTTATCTTCACTCGCCATAAGGGCTGCCATTAGCTTCGCACCTGCCATCCTTTCCTAATGACAATATACAAAACTGAAATCAGTGGAATTGCGATGAGAAAACAGAGATGGAAGAATATGAGAGAAACCTTGTCAGAATGGAATTTTCTTTCTGGGTACACATGTAAAGGCTAGAAGGCTACCCAACTCATTTTCACACTCGAATCACGCATCAATATTTCACTGATTCTTTGATATATATATATATAAAAACATGAATTCGATGCTAAAATGTTCAATAATAAGGCATGATCAACAATACTGAAAACAAATGGCTCAAAACAATTTTATACCTTGTCGGTCCCTTTCCTAAGAAATTTCAGAGAGACTTTAAGGAGATCAGATGAGTAAGGAAGAACTGCTGACTTCAAATGGTATACAGCTGAAAACATAACCTGGACACAAGCAGCTCTTATCTCTGACTCCGCTATAACCTGCACGAAAGTGTGGCATTAAAATTTCTATTTTTATGGAGACAGTTGCAGTTTATTATGTCAAAGACAGGAATACCTCAATAGACTGTATAAGACATGGAATAGTTCTATTAGCAAGAGGTTTCTTCCCAGAGTCCGAGATTTTCTGGCAAGCACTAATGAGAACGTTGGCCATGCAGAGACGGAAAGAAATTGGAACAGTTACCCCAAGCACACAACTTTCACTCTTCACTAAGGACTCGGAAGCAACATCAGCCCCATCATATAGCAGTTGATCAATCACATAACTGAGGACATAGTTTCCTGATTTTGCATTCCCTGTATTTGAACAAAATAAGTGAAATTCCCTTATTAAAAAAACTCCCAATTTCAGCTGAATTTCTACTGGGATGTTGTTGTTATTGTTGTATCAAAAACACTCCCAAGAAGAAGAGACTAACCAGAATCACTATTCCCAGCAGTTAATTTCTGTGAGTAGCCCTTATATGATCCAAGAGCTTGGAGTTCCACACAAACCATTAGTGCTAGACAGTCGATGCACCCGTGTTGTGCTTTGGAAACTGATGCAGAGAAACATTTTCACTCGTCAGATGCAAACTATGATAAGATTATCCAGATAATTCTGTGAATCTCTACCTTCATCCCCATCTAATGAAGGCCATAACAAAATTGTTTTTAGCGTTTTTCTCATTTCAACAATGGTGGGATGAGTTATTGCCTCCTTGCCTCTAATCTACAGCCATAATGAGCAGTATGTTAGATGCAAGTCCGCAACATAGATGACATAAAATGCTTAAGATTATTTCGAGATTAAAAACTTGGGGCCTCCAATACATCTCATGGTACTGCTTTTTGAAGAGAATTACCAATAGTGAAGTGCAAACTGAAAACAGACAGGATTTTATTTTTTGAATGTCACGGGAAGCCGCTGCATGTTCCAGCAATGGCAAAACAACTGAAAAGAGCACCTACAAAGTAAATCAAGCAGAGGAAATTATGACTTTTGGCAGAATCCTGAAAGAAATAGTTTGAATTACAGTCCAGATGAAATAACCAGAAAATTAGAAAGAATATGAATTGTTTGGTCATGACACAAGTTGCATCATATCTCCATATCCATCCATTATAGATTCTTAAATGTATCCTGCTATAAGTAGAACAGGACCACATTCCCAGACACTAGAAAATAGAATCCCAACATTCAAGCTCATGCGTCCACAACAAGATTCTTACAGCTCATACCAAAAACAATGAAACCAAAGGAACGAATAGGAAAAGAAGAAAAAGACAACATGAAGGAAATAACAGAACAAAACCTAAAAGACATCTCACAAGAAGGGGAGGGGTAAAGAACCAAATGCCATGATAAACTAGTCCGCTATGAAAAAAGACAATGCACATTACAAGAAAAGAGGAAAAAGGAAAAATAGAACACTGTAATTCAAGTCATTTCTAAAACTCACAAACAAGATAAAAAGAGAAACAAGAGGTACAAATTGGCGAAGAAAAGGAGAGATCAGAACAATCAAAATATATCTTCAAATACAAAACTACAAGAAGTATTGTGATTTTGGAGTTGAATTGAACATCATGTTAGAAGATAATAGTGCATCCAACAACCATAAAGCGCAAAATGTAGATAAAAAACTTCTAGTCACACCAAAAAAAGTATTTCTTATCCCAAATCTGCACATTCAGGAATCTTCTTAGGTGTCTAGTTGTTTGTTGAGGAACCTCAAGGGAACAGCAATGATCATTTCAATAAACAAAATTAAGCCCTAAATTTTTTAAAATCCAAGTGCAGAAATTATTTAGTTTCGCTGCAATGAATATGCAAAGTAACATATACAGAGGGGAAATTTGCAGGTGACATACTTGGGGATGTAAGCGGCCACAAAGCTCAGCAGCAAGTCTTCGTACATCGTCAAATTCAGACTTGCTAATTGACCTAGAATAAAATTAACATAACTGTCAGATTAAGTTTTTTTATTGGTGAAGCTTGATGTAGCTTAGGCTAGTGAACAACCTCTTCAAAAGAAATGTAGCAATACAAGCCTCGTCATTGGTGACGATATCCCCGCATTCTGAAGGTAAAGATGGATAGCTAGTCATGTTAACAAACTAATGAACCAATGAGCTAAGAGAAGTAGCCGTTGATTAATCACCTGTTTTTTGTTTCACTCATTGAGCACTTTACCCACATCATTAAAAACATTCACGTAAAACTTTCTTATACAAATCAAGCAGGCACACAACTCAATGCAATTACACATCAGCTGTTTCCTACTATGCGCAGTTAAAAAAATTTTTTCAAGGACCTACTGGGCTATATATCTTGAGGAAGAACCAAAATCCATTGTGAGTTGAAACTGAAATTCATAACCATGACTACCTATATGATTCACTAATAGAGGCCAGAACTGAAAGATAAGGAACGAAGAAATACATAGGAAAAACAAGCTTGAAAGAGGTTACAAAAGGCATACCAGTCACGATGAGTCTATTGGGAAGTTGACCATACATAATAGCTGATTTGAGGTCATTAAAAACTCTAAGGGGAAGGAGACGAATTATGAGTAATGGACAAAGGCGCTGAAACAGATCTTTCTGCACTATGTCAGTGTCTTTGGTTGTATAACTTCTGTTCTCCCATCTAGATAATAAGCCTTCCTCAATCCTGCTAAGAGAACTGAGCTCATTAAGAAAATGCCATCAACCACTATAAAATTTGCAATTATTCATAACTGAACGACATTCTAAACCTATTGAAGAGAGAATTAAAGTTGCAGATTGCTAATGAGTAAAGGATATGGCTAAGTAACTCAAGCTAAAACATAATACATATACTTATCCTAAAAAAGAATTCATCCCACCAGACCGGGTACAAGTCGACACGTATATATACCGGAGGCAACAACAGATGAGGTACAAGTTGATACATACATAATGTTCATCAAAAAAGCAAGGAAGAGTAAAAGTAAGGGTGGACTAGCGCATACTAAAGGTCAGAATCTCCACTTCCAACATTTTAATGAATACTACAATGTACTTACTCTTTCTGTTCCTGCATATGTGACAGAACACGACAAAGGACTACATCCCCAGCATCTGCTATGTGTTCACTTACACAGCTTAAAAACCGAACAATGGTTGCATTTGCCGGCTCTAAGAACATCTTTTCAATTACTGGTCCAATGAAGGATTTCCAGTCCTCTACCTGTTGAGTATATGTCTCATCAAAATGGAGTCCGTGCACAGATGTAAGTGCAAAATACCAATTAGAGGTTAATGCAACAGATGTGACAACGGCACTTATAAGTGAACCATAAAATTTGAAGGTAAATCCACATATCAGAATAGTATGCATTTTCCCGTAAGACAGGGAAAGATTGGATATGTTTAAAGACAATATAGCTTAAGTAATGAACATATAGGAGTTGCTAGTTTGCATTCCTTTTTGAAACAAGCATGTAAGCAAGTTTCATGAGTTGTTTCTTTCTTGATTGATTTGTATTCTGTTCCCTGACTCCATCAAAACTAGTTGAGTAAAACAATATTTGCATACAAAAAGTTTTAAGAATTAAAATAAAAGTAGTTATACTTTGAGGGGAAGAATGAGAACAACGGGGTCAGAAAGGGGTTAGCAAGGACTGAGATGTACTACAATGATAAATTATGTAACAGTCTTTGACCTCCAGAAACTTTTTCTTTTCTCTACCAAAAAGTCAACTATGAACTAAATGAAAGGTCCTAAATATGATATATAAAGTGATAAAACATTCTAGGTGTTTTAAGAGTCTTTTTAACAATAACAGAATAATCCTAAATGGAACCATATCATAAGCCCACTAAACATGAAGGAGTGTAATAGGAAGTAAAAGCTTTGGTCACTCGGTGAAGTCATCAAATAGAAAATTCCAATCTTACACTTTTAGACCACTCTGAAATGAGCTTTAGTATCCGATCAGCATCGTCTTTTATTCCAGCTATATCAATACAGAATAAGCAACAAAGGAGAAAATATCAGTGCTATGTGAGAAAGGTAAGCAAGCTGACTGACAAGAGAAAATTTTAGAACAAATAAATAAAACTTGCAACTCGCAAAATGATCCAAAAACTATGCATGCAAATATCGATGAAAAAACAGTCAGAGAGAAATATATGAAATAACTTGTAGATGGTCCATCTGTGATAAAAAAAATGCATACAAATACAAAATCCCAAATCAATAAATATGGAAAGAATAAGTAATTGAAAAGGCCAATACATAGTGACTAGGCGTATGAATAATACCAACTTTGGCAATAAGTAATAGTTTCAATTGACCTACCACAGTATAAATTCAAGTGAAACACAAACCTTGTCTTGTATCTTGTCCAGAGTTTGAGATATCCAAGGATTGATTGAGGTTGCTAGAAAATAAGAGGGAAAAGGTTAGTCAGTTGCAAAAATGAAGTGCAATAAGACAGTAATTCCTGTACAACAAGAAAAAAGCACATTTCATAAATCCACACACTTATACATGGAATTGAGGGTAAAAGGGGGACAAAAATACCTAAGGGAGTCAAGCAGCATGCATATAACCTCAGGATTCTGGTTATTATTTTGGAGTGTTGCAAGTAAAACAGCACTAGCAGATGATTGGATCCTTTCATCTGATGAGTAGACAAGGTGAACCAGTGTAGGCAAGAACATAGACGGATCTGTAGTGAGGACAACAAGAACATTAAAAGGAAATGATCATATGAGCAGGAGTATATGCTGCATTGTATGTACATGGTTGCAAACATTTTATTTATACCAGTTCCAGAAACTTTTTCATCCAAAGTTGTTGATGATCTACATGTTAAATTTTCCAAGTTACTGATAATGTGGTCAGAACAGAAGCAAGGGAAGAAACTCCAGGCCTGTGACGCCAGCAAAAATGCTTGACAACAGCATGAAGTTCTTTTCCAAATCAAATTTATGCACTTGCTTTGCATGTATTTCTGAAGAGCATCCATAAACTACTACGACGAGAGAACTAAACAAACAGATTGACTTTTCATGAAGACTGTATTAGCATGAAGAAGACAATATGAAAGGATAAAAAATTCTGATGTCACCAAGCAAAAGACTAGATAAACGATATCCAAATGGTAATAAGCTAAAAATTTGTGGCACCTTCTTGGATAAGAACAAAATTTTGATACAAATAAAAATAAAAAATTAACGCTTTTCTTTGGCCCACCTATCAACAAGAGGATTTAGCTTGTACGAATCCCTATTGGTTTGACACCAAAAATGACAGTCATTGCATATAGTAATGATAAACATATATCCACAATTGAAAATTCGATAAAAGGTGCTTTTCTTTTCATCTATCTCATACCATTGTGATCTAGTAAATAAAATAAATCATATTTGTCATGTAGCACCGATGGATGAAATGCAGTAACTTTATTAAATGTGTTCGTGGTTTCTTAAGACGCTAAACAGTTGAATATGAACCATTGTAGACATTAATATTTCAGAATCTATGAAACAAAAATGTGAAGCATGACAATGACGAAGGATGATGAAGTAAAAGCATCAATTGTCAAGACAAACCTATCACTTGAAGTAAACTAGAAGCACGTTCCCGGATCACACTGTCATCATCACTAAGACACTCAACCAAGATTTTAGCAATGTCTTGCCTTCGGGACCAACATGTGAAGATTATAATAATATCAGTAACATGATAGAAACAATAAATCATAGAACCACAAGTGTTTAAGATTACTGTACCATGCCAAAGAAGAAATTTTGTTTCCTGAATCTGATGAAATCAAAACCAGCTCTGAGATAACATCAATGGAGTTCAACCTCTGCTGAGAATTTCCAGATGTGAGGCGAATTAAAACTTGTTCAAGGCAATGATTGTCTGTGCTCCTGGAAAATTTATAAAGCAATTCAAGTTTCAGATTCATATCACGGAATCTCATCTGTCAATGCTAATCAGTAACAAACTGGTAGGAAGAAAAGGAATACAGGGAGCAGTATTCTGCTAGAAGCATCACAACAGCTCTGGCTGTGCCATCCCTCTCATCCAAAAGGTGAAGCAAATGTGGCAACAATGTATCCATCTGTCCGCTACTATTTGCAGATGAAAATTTTGGTCTAATAATAGCTGCCTTGAATATGCAAACAGCTCCAGAAATTACATCTTCATTGGCAAAGTGAAGCTTCCACAGACGGAAAATCGAATATCAAAACAAAGAAAACAATAAGTATGACTGGGGGAATATGTTACATTCAATTCTAACTACCACCAACTAAGAAAGACTGCATCCTGCAAGCTACAGTGAAAAGCAGTAAAACAATCTATCTCAAGGAATGGCATGGTTCCAAACTTCCACAATACAAAAAAATTTAAAGTTTAAAAACAAATATCTGAGTCTAATTACATGTCCACAGACGACATTAGTGAATGGAGAAGAGAAACGACCAGTCTGCTACAAATACAACTTGCCAAGAACAATGACCTAATTCAAAAGAATGGTAATAGAAAAATAAATAAGTCCACTAATATAAAGTTTTTGTTCACTAGCAGCCAACTTCAATATCATACGAACAATTAACATTACGTTTTACATATGGGGCAATTCTTGGAGTCTAACCAATAGTGGGAGTATAAAATATCCGTGTCAATCATCCTTGGTAATGCTAGAAATATTACTCAGAATATTGCAATTACTTCTGACCTTAAAGACATACTGAACTATAGATCTATAACCCTCCTAACCCATAGTATAAAAAATTTTGGCAAGTAAAAGCGAAAAAAAATTTTGTCTGTTAAAGATTTTCCCAAAAACATCTTTGTTAAGGATTGAATTTTTACTAGGGCAAGTTTCTATACTTTCATGATGAGCAAAAGACATCCTCAGTTGAAATAATTAGAATCAGCATACAAAGCATACCCTGATAAGCTAAGATAAATCTACCTGTGATATAAGAACCTGTGATAGCTGTGCCCCATAGTTGAATACCAGTCTTTCAAATTTCTTGCCATCAAGCCGTCCCAAAAGAAGGCAAAGACAATTCAAGAAAAACTTGCTAGTCTCTATGCCACTGTCCTCTTCTGCATGGCCTTCAGAATGACTCTTCGTGTAATACTGTACTTTTCAAATTTTAGTTATTGCAATTTTAACAATTACATCAGTCAGAACAATACCAAGTACCAGTTGCAAGTTAGCAAAAAGCATTATAGAGATGAAGAAAGGAAGAGAATCCCAACTTACACACAGCTAGAATGACTGCATAATCAACTAAATGAACAAGAAAGTGTGCATTCCAGAATGTGTTAGCACAACAATGAATATATGGAAGTGTTCCACATTTGTGTTAGCCACATCAACATATGCCATGGAAAACATAGAAGTTTATAACTAATGAAAGAAGCTACATCTAACAGAATTTTCCCAATAAAATAAGATCACTGCTTCAACCTTTAGCTCAGATCCCAACTGAGTCAATCAAACAGGTACTGGCACAGAACTAGTGTAGGACTTCCTATTACATATTTTTCCACTTATAACTTCTTTTGTTTCTCATTTTAACCCTTTATTATTCAAGATACTTCTGAATACTATAAGTATAGGGATGAATAATTTACGTATTTATGAATTGCATATGGAATATATTGAGATTCCTATTCACCTATCTCCTTCTGACTTCTTTTCCTAAACCCAAGTTTCCTCTCTGTTTTTTTCCCTTTACTATATGCTCGTCTCCATCCTCTTTCATTTCTATCTCCCTTATTGTTCTCTTTTATCTGTTTACAGCTATTCTCTCATTGCCTTGCATCAAATTAGAATAAAAAATCTACAATAGAAAAGATTACCTGGATACCATGTATGTACTCATCCAACAATCCACTGCAATGCTCATGAAAAGTACTATCTTCCAAGTGCAGTAGCATGCTGTAATGCTTCCAACAGGATGAAAGCAGCAATCTTCTAGTTTCGATAATGTTTGCATCTGCCTTCCATATTACAGGCAAATAAATCATAATGCATAGAAGACCTAGTAGCATCTACAAAGCACCTAAAAGCCATGACATTTGGTCACCTCAACATGGAAGTAACTGTAGTGCCTTTTTAGATCCTGCAACCATTTAAGTACTTGCTCCACCCCTTTAGCATGCAAAGGCCTACTCTTTTTACTCCACTAGAAGACACATGAAAAGCAAATTAAACAAGCTATTTCACGCAGTGAGACACACACACAAATAGACAAACATACAAACATACAAACACTTAAAAGAAACAAAATTAAGTAGTATCATCTTATAGAATTGTCTAAAGAAATGCAGAATTTGGGAATTGGAATGCCAGAAACCAGTTTTTAGTAAAACAGTGTACCAAAATGACAAGAAAACAAGATGAAAGGGATATAGAGCATACAACTATAAGTCTTTGCAACACAGTGATAAGATCATCAATCTGCTTCCAAAGCAAGCATGGCATTTCACTCATCGAGACTTCAGATGTTATCGTAGTAAGTTTGACTTTCTTGTCTTCAGTATTAGTCGATGCCCGACATCTAGACCAGTCTGATGAAGTTGAGATCAATGATTTTGGTCCACTACTTGCAACTCTCCTTTGTTTTGTTAGCGCTTCGCTTATTGCTAAAATACAATCAGCAGCTCCTATTGAAAGCCTAGAAGGCAACTCAAATCCATTCTGCAAAGAGCTACACAATCAAATGGTCTAGGATGAGAAGGAAGGCGTACAAGTATTAACAATTTCTATTGCTGGAGGTCTAACACAATCTGAATACTTATGGACACAAGACAATTGAATTCAGTCCAACTAGTGGACACAGCTACACCTTTTACCATCGCTCTGAAAAACTATGACAAAGCAATGACTTCAACAAATATACATAGGTTCCCAAGAGCCTAAAGTGATTAATAGAATCAGCTTATGTGAAATTGGAGGGAAAGCCGTGGAGCAACTGGTAAAAGTTGCTCCTTCGTGACCATAAGGTCACAGGTTCAAATCACAGAAATAACCTCTTTGTAAAAATTACAACAGAAAAGCCCACGTACATTGATCACACTCCCCCGACCTTCACAAAGCGGGGAGCCTTGTGTAAAGGATACGTTGAGTTTATGTGAAATTGCTCAAATGGCTGTCATTGTCAAAGCGTTCTAACCTAAGAGAGATTGGTTAGGTGAATTCGAAGTAAAACTGAAATGGGAGGGAAGATTATGAAACAAGAAGACACTTTGTAACCTCCACATTCAAAATAAGGAAATGGAGAAGAAAATTGGAAACTCAACAAAAACAAAAAGAACAGAAATTTTACAGTTAAATTGGCCAGATGGAACTAATTTCTCATATTGATCACTCATAATTAACCCTAAAAGAACTTGCTGGAAAACTAACTGCAGTTAGCACATTTGACCTTCAACACCACAGGTCACACTTCATAACAAAAAGGATCACAAAGCAACGGTAAAGATGTGACACACATTGAACTATTTACTTTCTTATTCTCCATATGAT
>JANZLH020000380.1:176952-189056 GCA_026770325.2 Erythroxylum fimbriatum
CGCAAAACCACACCAAAACTTGTAGCTTTCTGCTCTTTGAATATAGTCGCATCTACATTGCATTTGAAAAAGCCATCTGGAGGTTGACGCCACCCTGATATAATATCACGCGATCTATCATCTATTCCAGCAACCCTCTCGAAACAACTACGTGCTTCCTACCAGGATTTAAGAAAGTTGTCAGCAAAACTAACCGTGCTAGGAAGGACAGACTTACCTTGCCAAACACGCAGATTACGGTGATACCAAATATTTCATAAAAGAGTTAGCATTCGAGATAGCAGAGATACCGACATGTTTGCCACCGTATGCCCAAGCATAGCATCGATTCCTTGAGTTGAAACCTACAAGTTCGCTAGCAACCAAATGTCTTTGGCTTGAGTACATTCCAGAAGCATGTGATTCAAGTCTTCATCGATACCACAAACATCGCATTCAGAGGAGAGTGTAAAGCCTCTGCGCCTAAGTCGAGACTTACATGGTATAAATCCACAAAGGCAGCGCCATATGAAGCCCGCTACAAAATGATCAACATCCGTATTTAATTTGCAAGCTAATTGATAGCCAAATTTAACCGTATACCGCCCGTCCAAGCTATGATACCAGATCAGTTGATCATGAGGCTTTGTATGCGCGCGCGGTGATAGGTAACGCAACGGTGTTTTTAAGATGCGCATTGAATTAATCATTCCGTGCCCCCGCTAGAAAAAACGAGTCCATCTGTCTCTTGGACTCAAAAGGTGGAACGCCCACCCTAAGCGCCCCCACACTCCAGCCCGACATTGTGTGAGGGAGGAAAATCACGGTTTGATCCCAGCCAGCTTCTCGGAAAGGCGACCCAGTGCTCGATGCGCACAAGAAGTCACTACATTGGATAAACTCCCACACTGCCGCTGCCGAAACTCGAACCCGAGACCTTGAACTCACTTTCTTTCCCAATGATCAACTGGGCTACCCGTGCGGGCGAATCCATCTGTCTCTTGCACGTACGCTTTGTAGCATTTACACAGACAGAGGGCAAGTCCAACATCAAGTGTGAAGTGCGAGAGCAAGTGGAGTTTAATTGACGTACTCGCTGTAAAATTCAGACACGTGAAGAAGATGTGGGACTAGTTGTGCGTGACATGATTATGTTCATGAGCAAGTCCATTCAATATTCGGGTACGAGATCTTCATAAGGGTTGTTTTTTGGACCGCAAAAGCTCTCAATATCCAAATTTCAATCTTATGATTGACGTAAATTAAAAAAAAAGTCAAACCTAAACTCAAACTCAAACCCGATCAAATTTAAGTACATAATTCCAAATTCTACCTCAAACCTCATGGCCTCATCAAATTTAGTTGACTTCAAGTCAAACCGATCAAATCAACCTTAACTCAAACTTCATCTAATCAAATTTAACCCGTTAACTTTAAATCAAACCGACCAGATCAAACTAATTTGTCATTCTTAATTACCAATCAATCGGTAAGTAAAGAATAACTACATAATATGAAGTATATAACGGTAATTCTATGACCAAACCTTGAATTATGATTCAACAATACTACCACAATTGGCAACAAAACCATATTAGACTTGCTCAATCATATGTCACTCCTCATAAAACAATGGAAAGCTTTCTTCATGATGTAGTCCGAGCTACTTCTCAATTATTCAAAATGTCTCAGGAACAGAACTTCCCATCATTACAGATCTAAAAACGTACAATAACATGCAAGTAATTGTTAAAAGAAAGGAAAACTGATTAACTCTGAGCCTCAAAAGAAGCAATCTCTTTGCACCTCAATCAAAAAGACATTGGAAATAAAAGACTCGATAAATGTACCTTACAAACGCCTCTTTATAGTTTAACTGAGCACCTTGATTTCTTCCTTCATCTAGGTATTTTGAAGCTACAAGTGTACATCTTTCCGCTGCAAAAGCTACGCAAAAATGAAGATTATATATGAGAGGGCACCAGAGGCATGCTCCCAATTGCATAACGGATCTTCAAATTTTACTCATTCGGCACCAAAGCAGTGTCGGAGAATAATCATAAAACTTCGTGAGCCTTCCCGTAATACCGGTTTATGAATGAAGCCTGCACAAATCAAAAACACCAAAGAGAAGAACATTTTGATCAAATAAGCTCTTTATGGGAAAAAAAGATGAAAGACTAAAACAAAAGGCCAATTCAATCAGATTAAAAATGGAATTCCACCCACAAACAAGAATAGCCCAAAAACAATAATGACTTTTTGAGATTTCAAGATGTATCATGTCTTTCTACATAATTTCAAACAAAGGAGTTCTCAAATAACAAAAGGTATCTTTGCGAAAAGCTGAGGGGTAATGAAAAAATTTACAACAGAACACATTTAAGAGATTCAGAAAACATGGGAACACCCATAACAGAAACCCTATCAGAATAAAGCAAAACGTGAACCATTAAGTCCGGAAGTAACCTCAACATTTTACCACCTAATATCGAAACACAGCATTTCTCATGGGAATGAGATCTTTTCAAAAGCTTTGAATCATATTATATAATACATTTATCAGTTAAATGATGTTCTATAGTGTCAAAAACAGACACTATAATGGAAGATACAAGGAACAAATGCCAGTAGATCAGAAATTTGAAGGTCACAGTGAAGAGATTATATGGCATAAGGTACGGCTTGCATTGAGAAAATTCAAAGATGACCGCATAATATTAGACTTAAACAGTTTCATAAAAAAAATGAAATGAACACTTATCATTAGCTAGACCATCATAATACTTGTTCAAATTTCAGAAAATCAAGCAACTCAAACCGATTATTAGCTGCTTAATTATGATGATAAATAAATAATCATGACCCACAGGTTCTCTCGGGACAGAATACATGACCACTATTATAGACATTGAAAATTTAGTTCAAAATACATTTGTAGGGGGCAAAAATTATTCATGGACATAATTTAAGTTCCTTTAGAAATATAAATACTTTTCATGCAAAATTATCCTTGTCAACTGATCAATCTCAATGTTTTACCTTGACATTTGATACATCAGGTGTATCTGGCGTTTGCATGGGATAAAACTTGTAAAACCTCATACTCTCAAAAGCTTTTTTGGTCTCCTCACTCATTTCTTCCAAGGCCTTTTTTCTGGCTTCCCTTGCCTGTGTGAAAAAAGTCAGTGTACAAAGCACAAATGGGCAAAAAAAAAAAATAATAATAAGCAACAGAGAAGTATCAATGTAGAGTACCTCTCGATTAGCTTTCTTTGCCTCTCGAACTTTTTCTTTAACAAAGTCCTAACAAATTAAAAGAGATCAGATCCAGTTATTAACTCCACGTTTAGACAGCTTAGCTGCCTATAAGAGTTGAGCATATCACAGAGACCACCTTAAAAGCATCCTTTTGATCTTCAGATAACTCCTCCTCTTGGATCAGCTTATCAGTAAACTCCTACATAACATATAATCAGGGATTTTAATGATAGATGGAAGGTAAGTGCAGCTATCTTCTGCATGCCTTGGATGGTTAATTCATGTGAAAAAATCTAAATAAAAGCTTTAAAAGACAGCATTCGCATCCACCCTGGTTGATAAGAAGATTCAGAATATACCCCACATACCTCAAGTTCGTCCAATTCCCAATCAAATTCGCAAAAAACCTGCAGTAACAAGAAATTTAAAAGGTCAATTTTGTCGAATTATACCCTCTTGCCAGTTATATGAAGCATTTAGTGTACTTATTCAACCACCCAAATTTGCCAAATAGAAAAAATTTTAGTGTTCAAGAGTCTTTCTATACCAACGACAACAAAAACCCATCCACATCAAAACACTTTGGTATTGAAAAGTTCTTTTCTATTTGCATGCATACTTACTGGCTTTGGCTCAGCTGGAAATATTATCTGGACTTCAGTGCTTTGCAGAAGCTCATCTTCCTTTAAAGGCTGATAGAAGTCTGGAAAAGAAAGAACATCACAATATCATCTATTGGTACAATATATAATACATCCACAATACTGAATGAGTTGTAACATTAAAAATCTTCATGAACAAACTGAGAAACTAAAATTGTCTGGACAAGAAAAATTATGAATCACAATTTTCCCTATTGTCAAAACAGTTTAAGCAAGACCCGCATCTCTTTTTCCATCAATTTTCAAATTAAATATATACATCAATTTCACAAGGAATGATACGGTTATCTGAAAATTGTTTTAGCACTCACAAGGCAGGCAGTACTCATATTTCTTAACTCGGTCTATCTTCAGATGCTTCAAAGCAGCTCTGCAAACCAAAGAATGTAATATGTCAAAAGAACCAGAGAACGGTGCACAATAGCAGCGAAGCAACTAAAAAGTCATGGTTATAAGAACCAAAGAAACTGAAAGACAACACCAAACAAGTACACAAAGAGAGTGGGAAAGAGCTCCAAGGTTACTTGCAGAACATACACATTAAAAAGTTTGACAGAGTTATAAATTAAAAAACCATGACCCTTCAAATGCTTCAATCGTCTTCACCACTTAATTCACATTGTCTCAGTAGTTCCTTGTTAAACAGGATCCAGCACAAGACAAAATTGCTACCTCCAAAGAACACGTATTAAGATATGTACAAACGAAGCAATTACAACTGTTTATGTTAATGAATGTAGTGATAATAGATCATAAAGCAGAACCATATTCTGGGTTAGTTATGTCCAACAACAACAGTTACTCGAAAATTTCCCATGGTAAATCTTTCAAAATAGGATATAAAAGTATGAACAACAAAGAAGCCACTTCTTCCAAAATTGATATGTACAGATATGACAAATTATAGATCAGCAATAAACAGTTAACCATCAGTTAAAAACGTACAACTTTTATCTTTTTAAAGTGTTAGTATTGACAATTTGGCAGACAATAACTGAAGCATTAGAATTTAAAAATCATAGGTAGGAAGGAAGATAGAACAGTACCTCCTCTGAGTGCATCCAAGAATAAAAATTTGATGCTTTAGTCTGTCAACTTGGCTGTCTCTGTAGAAAGGTTAAATATATGAGAATGAGTAACAAATAATCCAAAGCACAATCAACACCTGAAAGAAGTCGGAAAACTTTAACATATGACTGAAGTTAGGAACCTGTTCTCCAGAGGAATATATGGTATCCAACCCATTTTCATCTGTTTCATTGGAACTATCTCTTCAGCCTCCCTCTGGACAGAGTTGATTCCAATCTTATCAGATGGTGGAAAAGGAGAGTCAACCTGTAAAATAAAAAATAAAAAGCAGAAGCATTTGATTATTGTGTAATTTCTTTTCCTGAACTACATATGAAGAAACTGCTACCACACAATCTCTATTGATGGGAGGGTGTAAAGATCTGGTGCAAAAAAAAAGCCCATTTAGAATTGTTCAACTCTAGCATTTTCGGAACGATGTTTAAAAAGCATGTGCAAAACATATCCAACATGCACCATGAATCAATGTAGCATTGTGAATTGTGCTTAACGTGAGCACCAGAAAAAAAATCCTGAATGATTGACCAAATTAAAATGAAACCTAAACTTAATGAAATGAAATGTAAAATATAACTGCAAGAGAATATCCATAAAATTACCGCAACCACCACAGGTATGTATATTAACTTGTTTTCACCCTTGAAAGGGACCAATTGAGCTGCAAAAACATTGCATGAATTGTAAGCACCAAGAATTCAATGCACGCCAACAACCACAACCATAAAACAAAAGCAACTTACGTTCTGTACAACCAAACAGATAAACTTTCTTCCCGTGCAGAGCACCTCCTTCCTCGAAAGCATTCTGCCCAGTGAATTCAAGAATTCTATAATTATACGCACATTTCCACTACCCAATCAGATTAATAGACACCCCCACGAATGGAAGTAAAATCAACTGATAAATCATGCAACTCACTTCTAGATTAGTGAAGTCCCAGTTGAATTGATAAACAGCGTCTAATTGATCCCACTGAAACAACAAAAATTAAAAAAAAATCACAAAAAATAGAAGACTAACATTCATGAATCTAAAAGCTTAAAATAAGAAAAAACCTCCGTCCCAACAGGGAATGCTGCCTTCCACAAATCCTCCTACACAACACAGAGTTCAAACAAATCTCCATTAAAAAGAACATCGAAACTTCACAAACTCAAACCTCAAAAAAAATAATCCAAAGTCAACGACGCAAAAAACAGTAAGTGATTACCAAGTTCCGTTTATCCTCGAAATACTCGGGCTCAGGTTCGGGTTTGGGTTTGGAAGCCTTGACCCGTTTAGCACGAGTAGGGGCTTTCACAGGCTGTGAAGAAGTAGAAGGTTTCTCGGATTCATCTTTATCCTTCTCAGTCCTCTTTCTCTTTGCTCCTCTCTTCCTCATTCCCGCACAGAGATAGAGAGAGAAAGTGTGTAGGCTTTTTGGGATTGAACTAGAAAGAGAAAATCTGGATAGATCCGGAATTTGAATTTGTAGAGAGAGAGGAAGACATTCGTTTTTTTTAAGCGTAAATGGGACGCGGGGAGTTAGGGTTTTGCAAGCTATAGACTCTAGAGACATGTAAATGATCCTTTTTGGGGGTAAAATTGGGGTTTTCTAAAAGAGGCAGAGGCATTTTGGGGGTTAAGATTGTTGAGCAGAGGCGGAAATATTTGAAATTTTGGTGGAGTTTGTAAAGCGGGACCAACCAAGTGGATGGATGGATGGATCAACCAAACGGTTGATTTGTCTGTTCTTATTTGATCAATTATATATTTTAATTCTTATAAAAAAATAATATGAAGTTTTAGGTTCAGAAAACAATTAGAAAAAAATAAATTTTGAAAAAAAATATTTTAACTATGCATTCTCAACTAATTTTTAGCTTTGAAATTTTTATTTTTAATTTTAAGATTAAATTTTTGAATTTGATTCAATTCAATATAATCTTAATATGAAATTAAAAAATCAAGTTTGATTTTGATTGAATTTATATTTGAATTGAATAATTTTTTTAAATACAAATTTGATTTATATTAATTTTAACTATGGGTCGAATCATTTTTTATTAACCTTAAATTCAAGTTTAAATTTATTTATTCAAACTCGGTTAGGTTTAGGAATTTAAATTTTTTAATTTAAGCTTTAAAAAGGTCTCGAGTTTATGTTTAACTTTACCTATTTTCGACCCTGCTTGAAGATGACAATACAATAATAATAACGCTGCCTAGCAAAAATCTCGCTAACACGCAGGGCGTTGAGAGGTCCAGTAGTACGCAATTTTACCCCTAATTAATAAAGAGGTTGTTTCTAAATGAATTGCATTTAAAAAAAAGAGAGAAAGAGAGAGAAAATTGATAATAATAATAATAATAATAATAATAAGGAGAAGAAAAAGAAGATTAATAATAATAATAATTGCAGGTCATTTTCTTTATAAGTTTTAACATTGTCATATCATTATTGAGCACCTCTTCCCAATTCTTCTTAAATCTCTCTTTTTTTCTCTTACAATTTTTTAGTACGGTCCTCTCGCATTTTCTCACTGAAGTGTCTAGATGCCTCCTCTTAATATGTCCAAACGACCTAAGTCTTGTCTCTCTTAATTTGTTAATAATATTAGTTATATTTAATTTGTCTCTTACCATTACATTCATGATTTTATCTCTTTTAGAAAAGTTGTGCATCCAATGAAGCATCCTTATCTCTGTCATCATTAGCTTATGACTATGTAGTTGTTTAATGGCCTAACACTTCGTTCCATAGAGCATGACGGACCTAATCGCTAAACAATAAAATTTCCTTTAAAGGTATCATCTTGTTATACAAAACTCCTAATAAACTTCTCCATTTAAATCATCATGATTTGATCCGGTGAATTATGTCTTTATCAATCTTTCCGTTTCTTTGGATAATAAAAAAATACTTTATATCTCCTCCTATCATCTTTATTTTAGTTTTTATACCTTTATACATATCCTTAATAATACGTATATAAGTCATAGGAAACCCCTTGACTTCTAAACACCTTTACATGATTTCCATTGATACCTTACCGTACGCCTTCTCTAAATTAATAAAAATCATGTGTAGGTTATGTTATTTTCTTTGTAGTACTTCATTAACCTTTTAAGGAGATGCAAAGCTTTTGTCGTGGACTTTCCTGATATGAAGCTAAATTGGTTTTATGAGATAGAAACATTATTTTTCATTCTTTTCTCAATCACCTTCTCCCATAATTTCATGGTGTGACTAAATAATTTGATGTATTTATAGCTGTTACAACTTTGAATGTCCCATTTGTTCTTTTGTACAGGAATTACCTTGATAAATCTCCACTTGTTTAGCATTTTGGTAGACTTAAGGATGACATTAAAAAGTTTAGCTAACTGAGTAATACCCTCTTCACCTAGGCTCTTCCACACCTCTATGGGTATCTTATCAGGCTCTACTGTCTTACCACTCTTCATCTCCCTCAACGTTTTCTTAATTTCATCCCTTACAATTTGTTGGCAATAAGTAAAATTATGAAACTTATCAAACAAGCTAAGGTCACCTAAGAAGATGATATCCTTTACGCCTTCATTAAACAGGCTATAAAAGTATCTCTGTCATCTTCTCTTTATGTCATTATCAGCTACAATCACCTACAACGCACTTGATCAAAATCTATTGGTTTTTATCCCCTAGTTTTTGCCAACTTAAAAAATATCATTTTCTCCATCTTTAGTATCCGATCGTTGATATTTGTCAGTTTATACTTTTTTCTACTACTAACTCTCTCCACCTCTGTGATGCTATCCAATAGAACTTGTATGTAGCCTTCTTGAATTTAATTTTTTGTCAAACATTTTCATCCCACCACTAAGACTCCCTCTTATTACCCCTCACCTTTTTAGAAACACCAAGGTTTTTAAAGTTGTATTCTTTAAAAGAGCTGCAACTCTCTCCCTTATAGGCTTAGCATCTCTTATCAAAATATAATCTTCTCCATAAATTACTCCATCCTTAAATTGTTTCATCGTATCCACTTTCAAATTCCACTATCTGATTTTGGCACATCTCTTAGGACTTCTCTTCTTCATCTAACTCTTAATAGAAAAATCCAAAACTAAGAATCTATGTTAAGTTGGCACGCAAGCACTAGGTATCACCTTGTAATATTTGCAGCTAGATCGATCACTCCTCCTTACGAAGAAGTAGTCAATTTGAGTCTTCATGATTCTATTCTCAAAAGTCACCAGGTGTTCCTTGTTTTTCCTGGACAAAAAAGTTGGCGATAGTTTCTTCTTTTTCTTTTTTGGCGGAAGAATAGTGGGTTCTAGGAAGACCAAAATGGAGGTCTCTCCCAAACCGGAGGTATCCACAATTCTATTAACATTCCTCAACACCTATAGAGAGAAGAAGGAAGACTACTAAGGAGAATGAAAGGATAACAGCAAACGAAGCGACAGGAGTACCACAAAATCTAATAAAGTGGTATCGCTAACATTCTTTTCATCATATTCAAAACTCATACAAGTTATTAAGTATCCGTTTAAGGTTGCTCATATATGACCATTAAAGTCTCCTTCTATAATAACTTCCTCACTAGGGGGATTTGTTGAATTACTTCATCTAGCTCTTCCCATAAATGACGCTTAAGTTGTTCATCCAACCCTATTTAAGGTGCACAAGTCACAATCTTTAAGGACATAATCCTATTATTAGTCTTTTTACCTTACAATATGTTGTATGAGTTCTTTGACAACTAAGATACCTACTTCATTATGTCATCTCAAACCCCTTAAATATCAAAGTTGAAACTTATCAATTTCTTTTGCTTTAGCCCCGTTTACCTTGTCTCTTGAACACACACTATATAAATCTTATATTTATCTAAAGTCTCTACTAATTCTAAAGACTTCCTAATAAGAAACTTGATGTTCCAAGATCTTATTAGAGATTACAATATATTAGATCAAGTTAGGGACAACAGTTAAGTCTAGGTCTGATCCAATATGACCTAAAATCAACGTGCTTAGTTCCATTAAACCTAACTCTGTGTCAGATTTAGATTTTTATTTTACATTTTTGAATTTCAGATCAAAAGTCAACCACGAAAGCTCAAAGATTATAGGAAAAAGACGACATCATTTTTCATTTTAAATTTTTTAAAAAAATCAAATTAGTAAGAGCTTTGAGTTGTCTAGGATCCATCGAGCTCAAGCTCGAGCCGTGCACTTTGAACCCAATCAAGCTTCAAATTAGACCAAAACAAAAATTTACCACTGAACTTAGGCCTAGGCGAGCCCAAATCATTGCCAAGCCTAGATCAAGTCGACCCGACCGCCCGAAGTGCGACTAACTCCCAAAGTTTGATCGGGTTTAAGAACAAACTACTGAGAAGATGCAACAAAGAGAGAGAAATGTTCAGAGAAAGAAAAATTGTTATTTCGTCGCGCTGAAGTTTTGATAAAGATAATCTTAACTAGCTACATATGTAGGTAAACATATGTAGCATAGGAAAAGGTAGCCGACATGACGATTGACCCGGCAACAAGAAGTTTTATGCACTTTTTAAGCAGCTCATCATGTTTTGATGCCATTGCTAACTTCGATCTTTCTATATCATTTGAATCATAGCGAAGTGCCAGTTTTTCCTTTTTTAATCTCAATTTTTCCATCGCAATACAATTCTCCCATGCCTTCAGGTCATTAGAACGAGCTTGCTCCATGACATATTTGTCCGTAGTGCTCATCTGGCTAGATGATCCACATATCGAGCTTGAAGCATGAGCCACCGTTGCTTGCCTATGCAGGGCAACTTCTCGATTCAAGCTATCTGTACAAATACACTGTTCTTGCTCTTCAGGGAGGTGACTTTTGTCCTCGTTCGGAATGTTAGACAACCCTGCTCTTGAGCTGCAACCTTCGCCGTCAGGATTGTTAGCATGGTCGACTCTTTTATTTTCAACATTGAGGTGATTTAAGCCACTTTCTCTTTTATTAGCACCCCATTCATTTATCGACCTAAGAGTCCTCATGGTGCTCCCAAATGATTTTTCAAAATTCCTTCCCAAAAAATCAAAGTCATCACAAAAAGCCTGTCACGAAAAAGGTACAACAAGAGAAGATAATACATCACATTGGCGTTTTGAACTCGTTCACGGTACATAAGAACTACAAGATCAGGAGGCTTGAACTTGTAAAACCAGAGTCAGCAGTTAGGTCTCGCTTACATTGGCTAAGGATTCTTTGACAGCGGATGTACAGATCTGCAACCGAATATATATTTTAAGTCAATACCACACATTAAGCTCTGCAGAATAAAACTGTAGAAGTAATAAGAAGTACAACTGAATTTTGCTGCAGTGCGTTAAAGATGTTCACGGACAATGCTATTACGTCCACCAGACGCAAACAAAGGCGTTCAAGCAGATACAATGCAAAATGTGTTATTCTCGTGAGAGGATAGGCTACAGACGTACCCTTGAAAGATGATCAACTGACATCCTCTCATGTACACCATCTTTCCTCTCCAGAACCTACACTGACAAAGCACAAGTGCTTAATATAACTCAAAATAGTACTCTGCCTTGCACCAGACCAAGAGTTACATAGACTTTGAAACGGCCGGCAAATTTTAGAGCATTGCATGGCTAGTGTCTCGCTTATAGGAATCATGCAAATCAATATTTCAAAACCAAGGAGGATATGCATAGCTGAAGGAAAAAAGAATGGTATTGGAATATGAGAATGACGATCAATATACAAATGTCGACGAGCAGGACTGGCCAGCACGAAGCCTGAGGCCGTGGCATGAGCCCAAGGCCGAAATTTTAAATTTTGATATTATCTGAAGCAGTCATGTAGAACCTACCCCACCGGGCCAGAAAAGCTAAAATTTTAAATTTTGATGGTATCTGAAGCATTCATGCAGAACCTATCCCGTCTCAACCGAATATGCTAGGTTACAGTAAAAATGCATCAAAAGGCGAGAAATAGACCAGCTGCTACATTGGGCATTAAAGAACAACACGAAAGCATTATACGTCTGAATATGTTTCTACTTAAGAATACTTTACTTGACCCCATAAATCAACATAAAAACCCTACACCATGCATTAAATATCCAAAGTCAAACTTAAAGAAAC
>JANZLH020000380.1:200886-222945 GCA_026770325.2 Erythroxylum fimbriatum
GTTGAGATCAGTTATGTTTTTTTGTTTAATTTGAAAAATAATTTATTTACTTGAAACTTTTTTAAAAATAGTTAATCTGAATTAATTATTAATGTGTTAAATAATTTATTTATTTATAATTTTAAAAAAAATGATTAATGGATATGAAGTTCCAGAAAATAAATAAAATACTTGGAAAATGGAGTCCAACTTACTGTCTACCTTAAAACAAGCACACTGTCCTACGTATCTTTTGCATATCTTACTCGCTATATACATACATACGTCTCTTTGCCTCTGCAGTTTTATTTTTAAGCTTCCCAACATTCCTACTCATCGCCTTCATAGCAACTCTATCACTGATCCATACTTTACTTTTTCCAAGCCTATCCACCTTCCCGAGTTGGTGTTCGGAAAAGAAAATGAATCCAAAGGCATCAAGCGTGGAGCTTTTGGTCCCGAGTTGGTGTTCGGAAGCGAACATGAATCCAACAGCATCAAGCTTGGAGCTTTTGGTACCAAAACCAATACCCAAGATCGTGTTCAAGGTCAGTGCCGATAAACTGATCATCAAAGAAAACCCAAGTGATCAAAACCCGGTTATCTCGGAAGCTCTTGCCAAGAACTCGTCGATCACCGAGAGTGAGAACGAGATAAAAAGACTAGAGACACGTGAAAAGAAGTCTAAATCCCAAGTTGAAAGGAAGAGGAACGTGTCGCCGGAGGCTGAGAAATCAAAGTCCAACAAGCAAAGGATGATGGTATCACGTGAACTCCCGGAAGAAAGGATTATTGCTGATGTACTTGCTATGACAGAAGGGAAGCCGTTGAGAAGACCCAAGAAGAACAAGAGCTTGGTGGGTATGATACACAATCACTTCACTCCTGGTCAGATGTTCGCTTCCAAGAAAGAGTTTTATCCCTACTCGTATCCACAGTTTATGGATACATTCTTACACGATACTGGTGATGACTGATTCATTGCGTCTTAGCCTTTTCTTTTCCAACCAATGTACGGAACCTAGTGTATTTTAGCTGCCTTGTTAATCTGGTTTCTGCAATTGTGTATGTTTTTCTTTGATACTCTTAGATAATTAAAAAGGACTTTTCTTTTCCAACCAAGGCCCAATTGGCAATCCTAGTTCAAACCGCTGTAGTTTGTGCATTTTAAAGCATTGGAAAGTATTGCATTTTGATCGGTAGATATTAATGATCTATTCACTCGCAACTGAACGGTAGCATATCAACATATATACTGTGAGAATAACCGATGTGTCGACTGACTTGCAAATTATGCAGAACATTTTGATGTAGGCATTATTTGTTTTGATACTCTACCCATTAAGTACCATGTACTCTTTTTAGAGGATATATCGGGACTCTACTTTCTGCGACTTGTTGTGTAATCTTTTTGATTCCCTCTTATAAAAAAAAAGTACTGCATTTCGAAAAAAAAAGTTATATGAAAGAACATGTCAAAATTGGATCTTTCATCTTATAGAAACCAAAAATTGGAATCTTATATAAAAAAATTGGGGATAATTTATCAATCAAAAAGTAAAGTAAAAACTAGTGCAAAGGCAAAATTCATCTAATCCCGAAATCCCTGTTATTACATGGCTTATTACCCAGCAACTTGTGCTGGTGCTGGCATATATGATTCCAGTATCAACTGTGTTTGAGAAGGTTGCATGAATTGGACAATTAGGTAAGTGTATTTCCATTCCTTGTCCACTTTGTCTTTGAACATCTCAGCAAAAACTTTCCCAGCTCCATGAGGTCCACGAATATAAAAACTTATCTACACTCAACCAAAAGAAAAATCAATTCATATGTAAATTCCAAGTTCCTGCAAGTCCAGTTTCCTGAAAGGATGTTTTGGTAATGTTTGGATGAACCCTGAAACTTGGGGAGTACTGGCATTCACTCTTATGACTCTAGTACATGAGGGAAAGTGTTACTTCTAATGAACCCTTTTGTTTCAGATGTTACCTGGACGTGCTCTACACCGTCTTCATCGGTGAAGATTTTGTTGGAAATTCGTTGACGAGCTGCACGATTTCTACTTTCCTGACCGTAACCTGTAATCGGGGATCCAATCCTCACCCTGACCTGATACAATGAAATAGAATCCTATATGAGCTGCAAAATAGTTATAAGAATGTTAAAAGGTACAAAAAGATCCGATGGAAGTTGTCTCACATAGCCATGTTCCTTTTAAAAGAAAAATGTGAAATGGTGACAAACCATCCCATATCAGCACATAGTAACAATTAAAAGTTGTTGCTTAGAATTTAACATTTTGAACAATATTCCAGCAACGAACCACCTATTTGCATGCACAGCAGTCACAGGCGAGAAGTAGATGGGAAAGATTGGTCCATCTATTTCATCATACGAATTTATATGTACCATACTTCCCCACAGCTTACAAAACATATTTCCTATACCAAAAGCTTTGATCTCAAGAATCTTCTGTGGGGGTGAAAATCAACAACTATTCATCAAAACCACTGGCATTTATTTAGTTCCCTAAAACTATCACTTCTTATCTTAACTGAGTTTCTTGGTTAATGGAACTGCGTTTAATGGAATGCATCCCTTCACCAACCTGGCTGTCATCTTGAACCCTTTTCAGGGCCTTGTTGAAAATCTTGTATCTACAATAGAACACGGGTTTTTTATATGAGTTGAACAAAGGAATCCGAATGTTCAAATATCAAAGTTTGAAAAATATAACTTGATTAGAAGTTAAATCTTACTCTTTTGGTTCAAATATGAGCTCCTTAAATACAGCATAACCTGCAGCGGCCGCAACTCCAAGTCCAGCAAGAATTATAACACTGTAGGAAGCTCCCTCTGTAAATGTCACAGGCTTCTCGGGGATATTATACGTAGGAGCATCAAAAGGATCCTCAACAGTAGATACGTCTTTTCTGGCCTGTATGTGGAAGTAATGTAATATTAGAATGACTGCTATTAATAAGAGTACATAAGCATGCACACTATCCTTGTAAGACAAACAATAAAAAAGATAAGCTATCTTAGATCACACGGACCAAGTTTGAAGGACGTGATTTGATTCTCACCTAAAATAAACTCTAAATTATTTGCACAAATTCACATAAAAAACTTCAAATTCAAACCTCAGATGGAGTTTCACCGTCTTTCTTTGAAGCTTTTGACGCAAAGTATCTAGCAAAGTAAGGATTTTTGTTGCTCGATGAATGCTTCTCCATGTGTTCAAACAGTGATCTAGATCTAACCATGCAGTCCCTACGAAACTCCCCACCAGATGGAGCATGAATTCCTGCCAAAATATTTCAGTAATCGATAATTATAGACGAAATTCACCAGGAGAAAGTATAGAGCTAATGTTTGGGGCATCTCAACATGTGTTGTCGCAAATACACATATATCTTGCAGAAACTACCACCTACTAGTCCATTACTCCATCTTAACCTAATTCCATAGGGATTTTCATTCGAACTCCCCAAGCAATCACATGTCATAACGTTCATCTGAATATATCCTTTAAGAAACCTCAATAGCTGCACCTAAAGATGACTCCTTGCATCAAGCAACAGGAATAAGCTAACTGCAACAAAGTTTCTCAATAACAAGAAGCAACTTTTGGGGCTGCAAACCAAATTAGAGAGCCATAGGAAGCAAAGTTGCGTAGAATCACTAACCATTAACTCGAACCATTTCCTGCAAAGCAAAAGAAGAAATTGACAACAAGAGGAGTTATTGACTCAACTCTTTATGTAAACAGACACAACAATATACTGAACAAAACGTACCCTTCGAACAGAATTGGCGATTGCAGTTCTCTGTATGGTTGCCAGTGATGAAAACGCAGCCAAACCCAAGTCAGATTCAGCCTTTAAACCACTGTGGGAACTCAGAAAACCACTAAAGTTGATCCTGAGGGACATTGTTGATCTTCTAATGTTGCTCGTCATCAAGTGAGCTAAAGAACAATATACACGTATGCAACTGAATCTCCAACAGGAAGTGAGTTATTATATGAAGATTGTCAAAGTAATGAAAATGATAAAACCCCAGATGGTAGAATTGGGAGTTTATTCAACTATGCTACAGAGGGACAAAGAAAGAGAAGAGTCGACGGTGCCGTTAACCCCAGAAACCCAAATTGGGGTTTCATCCCAGACACGTGCCATTGAAGGTCTCACGTACAAGAAAACCGAGAACCTAATCGGCAAGATGGGCTGTTTACAATTGGGTTGGGTTATTGAAGCCCAAGTTAAATTACACCCGCATGTGTTTGTTGTATTGCCCCACTGAAACGAAAGAGGTGTTTAGCTGCTAGAGATTAGAAGCAAGAGGGGCGAAGAAATCGCAGCTAAAACACAAGCAAACCTTTCTCACACACACAGAGATAGAAGAGCAACGGAAGAAGAGAAGAGAAAAGAAGGAATTTTGTTGAACCTTTGTATTGTTTGCTTGTTGCTTCGTCTCGTGTCGACGCTGCCTTCTTCTTGCAGCTTGCTTATTTAACTTCCTTTCCTGTAAGTACTCTATCTCTTCATAGCTCACTCAACACACATATAATTAACACAGCACGCTTCTGTAAGGAATAGGCTGTGACTTGTTATGGGAACAGAGAATATAGCTTTTTTCTTTGGATTCAAGGCGCCAAACGAGGAAAGTGGAAACCATTGAGACGCCACTTGTTTTGCTTCGTCGGAAGTGGCATTTTTATTTTGCTTGGAAATGTTCAAATACGAAGGAGTGATGTGATTGTTATTCCCATCTTTTCTTTTGCATTCTCAGACTCTAGAGTGTTTGTGGAGAGGCTGTATACTTACTGGACTCTTTTTTTCCCTGTTTCTGTTTGTTTCATCTTCAATTGATGTCTTGTAGCCTGTTTTATAGGTTGGGAGTTTACTTGGTAACATCTTAGTTATTCTGTTAAGCTGATTGTCAATGACTTAGTTGTAATTTGGTTCTTGTTCTGATTGTTCCTTTGGAATTCTTTTATGTTCCATTGCAGATGGCCAGATGGGATGAGATTCTGTCCCTTCCAGTGCAGAATCCTCCATCTCTGGAATTTTCTGCAGCTGATCTTGTGTGGTCCAAGGTTGAGGGCTGGCGTGATAATATCGATAGACTCGCTCTTATCCCCTTTGCTAGGGTGGATGATTTTGTAAGGGGTGAATCGGCGAATAGAGACTGCCCAACAAGATTTCATGTTGAAGCAAGGCGACGCCGTCCTCCAAAGGCACCTTACAAACAAAAAGTTGATGGCATCCTGGAGTACATTTTGTAAGTTGCAAATTGTGTTATTTTGTAGCCCTCTATCTAACACTCTGGGATCCTAAACTTCAAGTGATATAACCAGTCTATTTGAATCTCTAGGTATTGGTGTTCTTTTGGTCCTGATGATCATAGAAAAGGTGGGATAGTACGACCTAGTAGGACAACCTATGTACCGAAGAAGAAAAATGCCGGTCGACCAAATACTAAGAGAGGTTGTACCTGCCACTTTATTGTTAAACGTTTGATTGCTGAACCATCTGTAGCTTTGATCATTTATAATCAGGACAAGCATGTGGATAAGAAAGGGTTACCATGCCATGGACCACAGGACAAGAAGGCTGAAGGAACGCGTGCAATGTTTGCCCCCTATATTTCAGAGGATCTGCGTCTGCGTGTTTTGTCTTTACTACATGTTGGAGTCTCTGTGGAAACTATAATGCAGAGACACAATGAATCAGTAGAGAAACAAGGTGGCCCATGTAATCGGGACGATCTTTTGACTCATAGGTATGTGCGGAGGCAGGAAAGGAGCATCCGTCGGTCTACTTATGAACTGGATGAAGATGATGCAGTTAGTGTTAGCTTATGGGTGGAAACCCACCAAAGTAATGTATTCTTTTATGAGGATTTCTCAGATTCAGATCCTTTGACTTTGGGAATTCAAACAGAGTGGCAGTTGCAACAGATGATTCGGTTTGGCAATCGTAGTCTCATGGCCTCGGATTCAAGGTTTGGAACAAATAAATTGAAGGTTTGTCATTTTGGTGTACATATCTAACACTTGTAAATGTCATCAAAGTTTCTAGCCTCTATAAGCATGGCAAGAGCTAACTTTTTTCTTTGGTTTCATTTAGTATCCCATTTACAGTCTTCTGGTCTTCAACTCAGACAACAAGGCCATCCCAGTGGCTTGGATAATAACGCCAAGCTTTGCAGATTCAAATGCTCATAGATGGATGAGGGCACTCTATAACCGAGTTTGTAACAAGGATCCTACATGGAATCTGGCTGGATTCATCGTGGACGATCCTTCAACAGACATCCTTACTATCAGGTTCGTGATTAGCCCTTTTATGTACTATGATTTCAAGGCCTCTAAGCTTGCATAATGTTCTCCACTCTTATTTTCCTTTCTTTCCTTTTATATGATACTTGACTATCCTTTTTAGAGCCATTAGGGTTCAAGGTTTGGTTGTGACTATATAATGTGTTCATTATATTTAGGGATTGGCAGTGTGCAGCTGTGGTTAAGTAAGCGGTTGAGGCTGCTTCTGGGAAAAAAAAATTTCAATAAAGTTGCTAACTTTTCTGACTAAATAATCCCTTTACTTTTCATCTTTCTTTTTCCTTTCATTTCAATGTGAAGTCAAGAGTTGCTTATTGCCATTGGTAGTTCTAAGATCTCAATTTTGCTCCATTTGGATTTGGGCAGTTCAGGGATGTTGGCTGATTTATGCAGTTCACTAGATTATGTTGATTAGATTCTAAAGCGTCCTCCATTTTAATCTTTTCATTCTTCTCAGGGATGTTTTTCAGTGCTCTGTACTAATATCATTTTGGCGGGTCCGCCATTTGTGGCATAAGAACTTAGTAAAGAGATGCCCAGAAATAGAGATGCGCGCCCAAATGTCAAATCGACTTGCACTTGCATTTGATGATATATGTACAGGACAAGGATCTGTGAATTTATTTGAGGCTTTTGTGGAAGATTTTGTTGATAGCTTTGATTTTGTAGATTACTTCAAGGCAATCTGGCATCCTAGAATAGGTGGGTCACCTTTCGATTCATCTTCTTTTCAAGTTAGTTTACTTTGTCCTAAAAGCAGACTCCTAGATTTTTTTTTCTCCTCTATGGACATCATTATCAAGTACCTGAGGACAACTAAATGATGTGAATTGTTCTTTTGTGGTGAACCATATATGTGAATGAAACTGATTTTCTTCCTAGTTTAACTTGTCATATGAGATTTTCTATCGTTAGAAATGTAACATTAAGAATCATATTTCTTTTGTATCAGGGAGTTGGGTTACTGCATTAAAAACTCTGCCCTTGGCAAGTCAAGAAATGTGTGCAGCAATAGAATTTTATCACAATCAATTGAAGGTCAGGTTGTTGAATGAGAAAGATCCCAGTGTTTACCAACGTTTGGATTGGCTGGTTTACAAGTTGGGTACCAAAGTACACTCCTATTTCTGGCTTGATGAGTACTCTGACAGAGATGATTTTGCAAGATACTGGAAAGATGAATGGGTGACTGGTTTAACATCTTGGCGCAAGGCATTGGAAATTGCAGACTCGGATGTCATTGTAGAAAATAGACTTGCAAAGGTTACCAACCAGGTCAATCGAGATAAATTTCATATGGTTTGGAACCCGGGATCGGAGTTTGCTATTTGTGACTGCAGTTGGGCAGAAATGGGCAACTTGTGTGAACATGTGTTTAAAGTTATTAGATTATATCGCCAAAAGGGTTTTCGGAAGCCATCTATTAGCCTATTTCAGTACAACAAGGCCTTGATTGATATGCTACTCTGTCCACCACGTGACTCTCTTATTCGTGATCATGCTGTTTCTCTCTCAGTTGCTGTGCAAAAGCAATTGAATGCTCTAGTTAGTTTAGATATCTGTGGGACAGCTGAAGATATCAATCAAAAGCAAGCAGTTAATCTTGCTGAGTGTGAGATAGGTAGGTCACACTCTGCACATGAAGATAGAGAGTTTCCAAGTAAATCGCTTCCCACAAATGAGGATCCTTTACTTTGTGATGAGAACATGCCTGAGGCACTTGAGGGTGCTAATGGTTATATTGACCGTGAAAGAAAAATCATAGACTGTGAGATGGACATTGATCCACCATCCATCTATAGTTCTCCTGTTTTAGATTCTGTTAACAAGGTCACATCTGATGATGCCTTCCCAGCAGATGGGAACAGGACCACTGATGATGTAGCTGCCAACGTGAGTTTAACTCTAACCTCGGAAGACAGTATTTTGACTGATCAAGTCGGAGTAGCACAAGGCAGTGCAATGGATGTGGAGCCATTTTCAAGCCCTCGAGCACAAGGTACTCATAGCGCAATGGATGTCGAACCACTTTCAGTAGGAGATACTCGTGAAGAATGCACAACGATTAACAGGGATGTTACTTCAAACAATAACCTAGAGGCATTGGCAATTGCTAGCATGGCAGATGCCAGTACTGTGTGTGATACCTCTCTTTCTGCATCCAATGCCATCGAATCACAAAGGATCGATACTGCTGGAACTTGCAGTACAAGCAGAGAGAATAGTTTGACAGAATCAGATTGTCAGAATGAACAGATGGAGAACAATTGTTCTACTAACAATGCCAATAACAACGAGATGAATCCTGAATCCGAATCAACTTCGGTCGAAACATTGAAGGATGCAGAACTATTGTCGAATTTCTCATCTACGTCGAGTCACGGTTATAACCTACCTCTGGTTAAGGTAGCAGATGAAGAAAATGGCTGCTTACAGAAGCCATCTTTAATTGATAAATCAACTTTGACTAGATGTACAATTCAGGAGGGTCTTGTAGGTGGCAAAATTGAGAATGATTCAACCAATGCAGTAGAATCTGATAAAGACGGTGTTGCAGCTAGAGATTGCTAACATTTACTGATTTTCCTTTTAATGTATACCCTTCAGTGACATAACTTGCACCTGTTGAAATAATCTTATGTACATCAGATAGCTTCAATTTCTCAATGAATCGTCTATTTCTTCTTAGTAACAAATTTTATGTCTCATTGGAAAGTCTTTCTGGGGCAGAAATTTAAGAGTAGAAATAGGTATGCAAAATTAGGCATAATAATAAGTCGGGTTCAATTGGTTGTTAAAACGATGTCGTTTTAGTCACATTAGTAAGTGAATAAAATGCAACTTCAATCTGATATGGTCCTCTTAAATTTAAATTTTTTTGACTTTTAGCCAATTTATTGTGTTATTGACTTTTGACAGTCTTAGCAAAAATCACATTATTGTCTAAGTACTGTTCAACCCACTCTAAGGCCCAAATTAAGTAATTAGGGTTGACAAGTTTTGCATGATTCGGTTCAAATTCAACGGGCAGCTTCAAGTTAGACTCAAATTTTTTTTTGGAAATTTCAAACTTTAGGTTGGAATCGGTTCAAGCAACTAGCTCAAAATTTTTAAACAAATAAAAATGTTTTTATTTTTAATCCAATTTAATGCCTGTTTGGTTGAGCTTTTGGAGGGTGAATAAGTACTTTTTTTCGCCGTAAACACTATTTTAAAAAAATAAACATTTGACCGTAAAATTCAAAAGTATTTTTTTAATATAAATGACTTTTTTGAAAATTAAAATACAAATTTTAAAAAATCTCAAATTTAAAACTTTTTAAAAAAACTCCTCATTTTAATTTTTTCGGGTATAACTTTAGAACGAGGAACGAGAGTCTCAGACCCAATCACGTTTTAAATTGAACCAGGACTAAACTACAAACTTCGCGCTCAGATTTATGCGCGGGTGAGCTCGCCCAAGCCTAAGCCGGGTTCGACCTAACCCATTACTACATGTTTTAACAGATAAAGGGCAGGAAGGTAACTTTTGACTAATTTGAATTTAGAGAGTGGGTATGTTAGTGGAGGGTAGTGCGGGTAACCGCCTTAACCGTCAATACTGGAAAAAAAGAAACACGAAAACAATCAACGAGAAGAATCGGAGAAAACAGACTTAATGTGCAGTGTCTGCGAGTCAAATTATTAGGGTTTCGGAATCGAAATGGAAGTGAGAAGAGAGGAGATAAGGAAAGGTCCATGGAAAGCAGAGGAAGATGAGGTGTTAATGAACCACGTGAAGAAATATGGCCCTCGAGATTGGAGCTCCATTCGATCCAAAGGCCTCTTGCAGCGAACTGGCAAATCTTGTCGTCTTCGTTGGGTCAATAAACTTAGACCCAACTTGAAGATGTAACGACTCTGAATTCCTTTTCTTCTCTCACTAGTGTGAACAAAATGCTCATTCATGGCGATTCTTTGATTGTTCTTGCTTTTGTGTAGTGGATGCAAGTTTTCAGCGGAGGAAGAGAGGATGGTGATAGAGTTGCAGGGGCAATTCGGGAACAAATGGGCAAAGATCGCGACGTATTTGCCTGGTAGAACTGATAATGATGTGAAGAATTTCTGGAGTAGCAGACAGAAGAGGTTGGCTAGGATTCTGCATAATAACGCAACACCATCTTGTTCTAGTTCTTCCAAATCTTGGAAGATTAAAAAGGAAGGTCTTGCCTTTCATGATGTTCCCACTTTAGAGGTAAACAAACATTTCACGCTTTGGTTAAAGGGCTTTCTTTATTCTTTGGTCTGCAAAAAATTCCTAGTCATTTGGTTTCTTTATTCTTTGGTCTGCAAAAAATTCTTAGTCATTGTCATTTCTGGAGTGTAAAATTATGGATATGACGTTACAATCGAAGGAAAAGAAATGGTTGGGGACGGATTTGTTCTTTCGAAGTATTTTCTTGAAAGTTTTTAATCGTTGTCATGTTTCTTTTTCTGTGTTCTTTTAAGGCTCCTCCAATGTTCAGTTCTTCAATGGAGGAAGAGTCGTCATCAAAGGCTCAATCGTGCTCATCTTCATACATCGACAATCCTGAGCCAATTCAAATGGCGCCTTTGCCGGATTTCATCAAGCCTGAATTATCTAGTTGCGGTGGGATGCTCGTGCAAGTGAAAGAAGAGCCCTACACTCAACTGCCCTTCCCGCAAGTCCTACAACCTCAACCAGAACTAACATTTTCACCAGCAAACCAGGAGCTATTGGCTAGAATTGATGATCCTTATCTGCTGGATGCTTTTGGAGCAGTAGACCCTACAGAACCAGGAAATGGAGCCCAACTTTCACTGGGGACATCACTGTTTGATCCAACAGCAAGTTGTTCATATGGTTCGAGGGATGTGAAGAATCCTCCTCCTCCTCCTGACACATTCTTCGATGACTTCCCGGCTGATATGTTTGATCACATTGAAACGCTACCAAACCTTTCAGGGTGGTGAATCACTGATGCAAAGACTATGTGGTGTAGGCTGATGAAATGAGTTCACTAGCTTCTTTGGTGGAAAATCTGATAATAACATTGTGACACTTAAATCTTTTGTTGTTGTGACGATTGTTCTTTCTTTGAACTACACAGAACAAGGATGATGATTTGTAGTGCCTATTCCTTCTATTAAATTATCGAGTATGCTAATTCAAATCATTCCTATATATCTTTTGCATGGACGGAGAGCATATTTATATCTATAATTAGCAATTCTCTATTGGCTCAGATCACTTTCGATGCAAGCGAATCATTTACGATGAAGAGGACGAGCTTCAACAGAATGATTTGGAATTCTTGGAGAGAGGAATCATCAGTTTCTGAAAGGTAAGTTTTTCAAACTCTAAGTTCAAGAGATAAATTTATTTCTGTAGAGTCTTTTCCCTCACAAAATGAAATGTAAGCATATCAATAGATCACAATCTACGTTCAAGTGGTACCACAGTCCAAAAATAAGTTATCTTGAGGCAATATCACCATTAAACAGAGTACCTTACTGTTCTGCAAATTCACTTGATTATGCAGTATCAGTTAAGGTCTCAATACCTGATGAGAACACCACCTTGAAATCACCAGCTGAATATGGCTTGTCCTCATGCTTGATAGGCCTTTTCAGATCAGTATATGCACAATACTCAACATCGTACACTTTTTGGTTGTCTTCTGAAAATTCATCAACCATAGTTGCCACCGCTTCCCCTGAATTATTAGATGCTTAAGATTACTCATCTTACAATGGAATCTGATCAAGACAACAGACCATGGTTGTCCGGATACTTCTATTCTATTTGTCATAATTACAACAACAACAACAACCGCAACATAATCCGATATCCGCAATTTCAAACGAGAAAATTGAAAATTGGTATCTAAATAAACTTTACCATGCGTGACTAGCAGCAAATTCTCCAAAGGGTATCTGTTTGCAAGTTCTTCGACAATTTGCTTGTATCTCCTCTTGGCATCTGTTTCTGGCCACTTTGGCAACTACAATCCTCAAAACAAGAAAAACCAAATTATTCTCCACATCTGAAAACTTACTAAAGCTTTCATTAATTTCTCTTAATTATACACAAAATCAGAAAAACGAAGCTTGGAGTATATGTTACATGCCTCTTTATACACTGATTCAACAGAACGATCCACAGTTCCATTTAGCATCACAGCCTCAAGCTCCGGCACGTTGAAGCTAAACTTCCCATCTTTTGGTGCAACTTTAGGCCTGATTGCAATATTATTCATCACCTCACAAAGTCCATATTCAATTGAAACCTGCAAAAACAAAAATAGATCACATAAAAGTACATGTCAAACAAAGATTATAGAACATTAATCAACAAAGCTATCACCTTGACTCTAGATGGATCGACGGCTACACAACGGTCAGTGTCGGTGTCGGTGTCGGTGTCGGTGGCGGGATTATCGTTGACGGCGCAGAGGGCGGAAACGACCTGGGCGGCGGTCTGAACGCATCGATAGAAAGGGGAGACAAAGACACGATGGATCGGGAACCCGAGAATTGTCCGGAAACTTCGACCAGCCTTGAATGCTCTTCGCAGACCAGCATCAATGAGCGGAGGGTCCCAAGGCCTCAGGGCGGTTTTTTCCCAAAGTGGAACAAAGTTGTCCATGCGATCGCCGTGTCTCATTACGACGACGTGCTGACGGCGTCCAGAGCTATGGCTGACTCCTGCTGCATCGTCGTCCAAGGAAGAAGCCATGTCTTTTTTTCTCTCTTAAAGTCTGCGGCTTGTTCCTTGCGTTTGGATTGTAATCAATAGAATAGAAGTGAGACATCAAGATAAGACTCTTTTACCATTTAAAGAAATATTTGCTAATCTGGAAAGTATTAAAACTTTGTCAAGAAAAGCACATGGGGTGAGGTGGGGTGGCGTCCATTAATATTATTTAATAACATGGGTATGGACTGACAAATGGCCCAATAGCAAATGATCGGATCGAGTCTCAGCTCTCTTGGATCTAGGCCCGTCCTATCTCAGGCCCA
The DNA here is from genome assembly GCA_026770325.2 of Erythroxylum fimbriatum. Taxonomy (NCBI): domain Eukaryota; kingdom Viridiplantae; phylum Streptophyta; class Magnoliopsida; order Malpighiales; family Erythroxylaceae; genus Erythroxylum; species Erythroxylum fimbriatum. The sequence goes on from JANZLH020000380.1 coordinate 214,238, forward strand.
ACCTGATTTATTATTATTAATATGAAAATTTTATTTAAACTCTAAATTTGAACTTTTTAAAAAGCTTACGTTTTTTTTTAACTTTTTAAAAAGCTGTATATTTGCTACCAAAAAATTCATATTTATTAAAGAAGTATTTTTTTATTTTACAGCTAAATACTTATTTTTCTTAAAAATAGCTTTTGTGGTGGAGAAAAGTGTTTATTAGCCTCCCAAATATTATTAATTCAGAATAATAATTAATAGAATCGACAAATGGCCCAATAACAAAGGATCGGATTGAGTCTCAGCTCTCTTGGATCTAGGCCCGCCGGATCTCAAGTCCAACCTGATTTATTATTATTAATCTGAAAATTTTACCTGAAAAGGGTTTTTAATTTTTTTTAAATTTGAGTTTTTTAAAAAATTATATTTTGACTGCCAAAAAATTCATATCTATTGAAAAAGTTCTTTTTTATTTTATAATTAAATACTTATTTTTCTTAAAAATAGTTTTAAGGTGGAGAAAAGTATTTATTGACCTCCCAAAAATTATCCAAATAGGCACTAATTTGCGGGTTCGTAGAAATTATTTCTATCCCTATATTTATTATAAGGGGAATTTAAAAGAAATAAGTTCATTTTATTAAATAAAAGTGCCTCTCATCTATTGACATTAACATTTGTCATAGGAATTAATGAGGCTTTATAAATTCTCAGTTTCTCTCGCGTTTCTTCTTCTTCTGCACGAACTCTTTGCACCAGAGAGGTTTACCCTCGACCATGAACTTGGCTTCCTTTTCCCCTTTCAAAATGCTCGCCGGAACATAAGACGCATCAAACACCACCTTCCCGAAGAGCGGTGGCATTTTCTCATCCGTCCTATTTTCCCAGTGAACGTACACTCTCTCAATGCAAGCCCCGAACTTCCTGCATATCCGTTAAATCTCAAGTCAGAGAAGAAAATATCATCTAATATAAGCATAAACATATAGAAGTTTCAACGTACTGGGTGAAAAAGTTGACAATTTGGCTTTCATTGAGAGGGTATCCGTTTGAGAAGGTAAGGAACAAGCATCTGTCACTCTCGTTGGCTCTATCTTTCAGTGGATTCCACTCTTTGGCAAAAGGATTCAACTTGAATGGCACAGAGGGTCCACTAGATTCAGCAGTTTTAGTTCCACCAACTTTGGAGCAAGAGGCTGGGACCATGTCCTCACCTTGTTGGTCTTCAAGTTTGATGTTTCTCTCCTCCAACATACCCTTAAACATGACATAACAGACTCGTTTATAGAAGTTTGATATGCCCATTGAGACCTTATCTTTTTCGGATATAAGGGCATTCATAGAATCGAAATTTGGAGCCAAGTTTTGAGTGGCACGCAAAGACGGCGCTGAATGGCCTTGGAGAGAAAACACAACACTCTCTGCTTCTTCTGTGACCTGAGCCAAGAACTCATGATCATCAACTGACGATATCACTTTGATGATATCACTAAACCCTTGTGATTCAAGCCACATCCAGAAGGCAATCACTTTCATGGCTAAAGCAGCTTCCGTTCCAGAGTCAATCATGCGACAGAACAGAGCCCTCACCGCAACCTCAAGAACGGTACTGAAATAAAACTCGAAGTTATCCATGCAAAACAAGTCAGAAAGCGAGAGAAACTGTGTGAGACTGTGGTGACCGAGGTTTTACTGTGTTCGCTTGAACTTTTTCGGCGGTTGCAGAATCTGTTCCTTTCCTTTTCTGTTCAAATGGAAGGAGGTTGGTGGAAGAAATGAGAGTATCATACGAGGTTTTTATAACGTTGGAGATTGAAAAGTTACGATGGTTCAAATAGGGCTTACAAGGAAATGTTTCTTTATAAGGAAGTTGATGCATGTTCAAGTTTTGTTTGTTCAGACCATGCAACTGTTATTTTTCCTTATTTAGACACAATGACGTCGATATTCCGGTGACCCCAATTGCCGACGATTTCCAAATCCCATCTCCAATTTCCACTCAGCCAACACTGAACGTGAGATTAAAGAGAGAAAAGATAGTTCTACACGTAAATGGGATGTTGAAGCAGGGAGAGAAACATGTTTTCAGTCCATCGGAGGCAAAGAAATACGGAGAGAAGAGAAATTGAGAGTAGCAATACAAAGAATTCTGTAGTTTAACGAAAGAAAGGGCTTTTATTCTATCGGTAATATAAATTTTCGACGTAATAAAACGACGAACAAAGCGCAAAGGCTATCACGTTACGGAGTGGTAAAGAACTACCAGAACCAATTCCCAAGGCTTCAACAGAAAACGACGAACAACAGAAAGAAGAAAAGGTGTGAAAAGGGATAGAATTTAATATATCCGAAACTTTTAAACTTTAAATCTTTCTTTTATTCGAATTAAAAATTCCTTTTGATTGATATTATTTTTTAATCCAAATTTTCTTTTTCATATTTGGTATCAATTAATATTTATCATGCCTTTTTTATTTCACTTATTATCTTGCTAAATCAATATTTCTTCTTTTTAATTAATAAATTTGACTAAAAATAATGCTATTTGAAAATAATTAAAATTTATTAATATCAAATTAAATTATTGTATTCGTCGAAAAATTACTTAATTTGAAAAATTATATTAATAGAAAGACTCATAAATAAATAATAAATTATTCTAATAAATAATTTTTACTATTTATTGGGTACACAAACAATATTTATTGTGAGAGTAAATACAGAGTCCTCTCATAGACCAAATCTAGATAGGAATAGTAAATAAAGAAGAAAAAAGAAAACCTCACTCATTAAAATCATCTCATAAATAGAAATAAAAATCTCAAGCAATACACACATTTGATTGAAACATAACTCGTAATTACATCACAAGAAAAGAAAATATAAAACAAAAGTAAAAAAAAGGCTTCCAAGTACTATAAAATTAGGATTAGATTATCTGTGTCATTTTTACTGTTCTAATTCTATTCCGAATCATCTTATCCATATATTTACGTAAAACCTACGTAAATATATAAATGAAATAAGTTAGAATAACGTTGAAACGGGATAAAACCTGATAAACAACCATCTCTTAAAGGTAAAGCGTTGCTAGGATGCCTTATTGATTCAAATTACTTATAATAACTACTTCCAATCACGGTAAAAACAACCATCTGTTAAAGCGTTACTAGGATGCCTTATTGATTCAAATTACTTATAATAACTAGTTCCAATCACGGTAATTACGATTTCAGCAAGTCACTTCAGCCACAGACACGAAGAAGATTTCAACTTCAGCAGTTAAAAGTCAGTCATCAGGAAGCCCTTAGAGACATGACGTACTTCTTCGAGAGGCATGAACTTATGGCTTCCGTACATATGGGACTCCGCGGTGGTATTGGTATGCCAGTGACGAACTGCGACAAAACCAAAGGGTATGTCTGAGACAATTAATCTTGACTATTTGCTAACTTAATAGTCAAGATTTAATATATTATTAAATTAAATCCTAAATCAAATTTAATATGGGCTATAGAAAATATGAGCCATATTTCTTACATATAGATGTCAATGCATAAATGTAACCGCAGATACTTTTTTTTTTTTTTGATGAAAAGAGGTGTTTTATTAATTTATATCAGAAAACAAAACAACACTTAAAAAATTGGGTGGAACAAGACTCCATTCCCCAATACAATCACTGTGCCTAGTGGCTTGAGCAAGAACATGTGCAGCTGTGTTTGCACTTCTAGGTACTGCAGAGACACGGCAGACCCCTGACCAGGACTCAATATTCTGTTTAATATTATCGATCATAGCACCAAAAGAAGTGAAATCCTCATAACTACTCGCCTGGATTGCTTGAACAACTTCTAGAGAATCACTTTCACAGACAACGTGGTCCCAACCTTTATCCTGTATCCAACTCAGTGCTTCTTTAATTGCCATGGCCTCTGCCACCTTTGGTGAGAATGAACCAATGACATAGTTATTCCTTGCAGCCAAAAAGGAACCCCGATCGTCTCTTACAACTAATGCAACTCCTGTAAACTCCCCATTGACTTGCGTTGCAGCGTCAATGTTGACTTTTATCCATCCATGGTCTGGTGGTTGCCACTTACGAACTCTTGCTTGTTTAACTGCTTGAGGGGCTTTCTCTTGGGCATTTTGCCAATCATCTAGAGTGCGCTTTGCTGCGAACCAAGTCTCTACCGGGGTTTTAAACCGGTTCGACCAAATAACAGAATTTCGACTATTCCAGATAGCCCAGCACACACAAAGAACTAAACTTAAATCAGCATCATTGAACAAACGCGTCACCGCAAGAAGCCAACTAAAAAATGATAGAACTTGGGGTCTGAACCAGCCGAAGCTTGTACTATGCCAAACCTGCTTTGCAAAATTACAATCCACAAGCAAATGAAAATCGGATTCCTCACCAATATTGCACATAGGACATGTAATTGTTACTGGAACACGTCTTTGTTGCAAAGACTTCCTTGTAGGCAGTATATCATTTCCAGCTCTCCATATGAAATTTCTTACCTGAGGTGGTAAGGGAATACGCCATAATCTCTTCCACATACTGCAGACGCTCTGGTCATCTCCATTCTGAGAGGAGGATGATAACATCCTATATGCCGATTTTACTGAGTAGATACCACGTTTTTCAGGAAGCCAAAAAACTGAATCAGTTGTTCTGCGACTTAGAGGAATTGACAATATCTGATTCACATCTCTATCATTAAAGTTTGCCTCAACACGTTCCTTATTCCAATTGCCATCTTGAATTAAATCACCCACCATGAATACCTGTTTATCCGGACTGAAAACGGTTGTAACTTTCATATTTTCCTGATTTTGGATCCATGAATCAAACCATATTGAAACAGCATCACCAGTACCTATTCGCCAGCAGAGTCCCTTTTCCAACACAAATCTCCCTTCAAGAATGCTTCTCCATGTATAACTTGGATTAACTCCCAACCTTGCTTCCATGAAATTAGAATGGAACAAAGTTGCGGACAAAGACTATAAAGAATATAAACTTGGAAATTTGAGGAAGGAAACAGACAATCATAATTATAGCCCGTGTGACCCTCCGTTCTAAAGTTAAATCAAATCACGAATACCTGAAATTTTGTGATCGTTAAATTTATAAATTTGATTTTCTTGAACAGTAATAAATAATATTTTTAACCAATTAAAAAATTAAAATTATTTCATCAATTTAATTGAAAAATATTTAAATTAATTAAATTTTCCATTCAATTTATTTTAATAGTTTTTAAGTATAAATTGGTTGGTTTATTAATTAATTGACTTATTTTAACAAATCAGAATAAATTAATTAGTTTTTATTTTATAGTTTTTATTAAACTTTAATTTTTAGGAAAAATAGTTTTTCATTTTAATTTTTTAATTTTATTCAATTTTTACTATATGTTCATTTTATAATTGTTTAATACTTTTTAAACCTTAAATTTTTTATCTTATTGATTTAATTTTGGATTAAATTTTGAAACATTATCAAATATCAAATCCCATTAGACGTACTAGTATATATTGATCCGGAAGAAATAACTTAAAGAAGTGAGGTGACTATTTAATCATTTGTCTTTTAGAGATAAAGCAGTTTGAAAATTAAATGATTTTTTTTTTGGTAACTAGTAAAGTACTTTTATTTAATAGACATTAAAGCTTTTTTAATCATAAATGAAAGGTTGGTTCGATTGAGGAAGTTTATCTTTTGCCCATTTGACACGTCAGTGTGTTGATCACTTTAGCAATAACTCTCTAGATAAAAGTATGTAAGAAAATGAGGATCAAATCTTCTGTACCTATAACCTTGTGTTAACCCTGTTTCAAACAATCTTATTAGCACAAATATGTGGGACTCAAATAAATATGTAGATAGGATTGTCTTGAACAAAGTTGGCATAAGGTTATAGGCACAAAGGATCTTGTCTCAAGAAAATTATAGGAATTTGTTATTCCCGGAAGTTATATTAGTCCTCGTGCTATCATCTAAAGCAAAAGGCATTTTGTAATTCTGATATAAAAAATTAAGTTTTTATATTTCGTATGATTATATATTAATTAGTAATTGAATTTTATAGTTAAATTAATTAATTATTATTAAAAGTCTTTTAAATTCTTAAATTATATTTCTTAAGATTCCTACCTCATCCATCCTTATATCAAACTAATAACATACAACAAACTTTACACCTTAGTTTCAAGGATAAGTCTTTTCTTACACTCCTAAATACATCATAGTTATGCATATTGAGATAATTAGTATTGATAATTCTATTAGAAGTATTAACTAATGGGATTTACTATTTTTTTAAAATACGTTGGCAAATAATCATTTCTAAAAAAGAAGCATATTTGACTATGAATAAGACTTATGTAAATACAGGAATGAAGTAACATGAAACCCTACAATTTTTATGTACCAAAAAAGCAATTTTATAAGTGCTAGTTCCATTAGAGCTTAAGCTATTTACAATAGGTTTTGGACATTTTAGTAATTTAATTAGAATAAAACTTTAATTTCAAATAAACTTTAATTATAATAACAAAAAATTCTAATTAAGATACCAATTATGCCCAAATAAGATCCAACATCTCATATTGATCCTTATTTATTAAATTTTTGATATTTAATCATAAAATACCTCAAACTTTATAATCGAACCTAACTTGATAAAATATCTTTGTTCTCTTCAACTAATTCTTTATGCGAGACTCATTAAGTTATCAAATATGTTGACAATGATTATAAATTATAATTATAATTCATAATTAGAGTTAGATAAATTAAAACTCCTTTTAGTTTATCTTTAATTATCTAATTAAACAATTTATAATTATAGATTTAGATTGACGTTTAGCAACGCATCATGACCACTCAAATATTTAAGAATGTTATAATGATTTTGATTAACTTTTTCGTGTATGATTTTTCTATATAATTCAATTATTTCATCATACAATGTTTCGATTGAACAAAGCATGGAAATAATGTCTACTCTTTTGGGACAAATCATTTTAGTTCTCTGTCATTAACTATCGATTCAATTAATGACATTTATAAACTATTTACAAAATATCATTCTACTTTGATCAATAATTTTTCGAATCAATAATAAAGAATAAAACGATGATTCTTTAAGAATAGAATAAATGAGAAACGAAATGAATATGTATTATTTAGTTTGACTTATCCCTAAAAATTTCTAATGATGATGTAATGTGAATATTTTGTTTAAAAACATAAATTTTGAATGATAAAAGAATCTTTAACAAAAAGACTAAAATATCCAAGTAGGCCCCTCTAACTACATTCTTGTTGTTGTTGTTGTTGTTTTGATATTATTATTATTATTACTACTACTACTACTACTACTACTACTACTACTACTACTACTATTAATGTTATTAATATCATATTATCATTAATTTTTACTATAATTTAATTTATTAATTTATTGTTGTTGTTGTTATTGTAGCTAAGTAATTGTGTAGATTATTTAAAGATATTTTTGTCCAACATGTCCCCAATTTTATTATCAACTACTTGGAATAGACTTAAAATAGATAAAGATAGAGGGGTGATGAGTTTACTTTTTCCCCAAATTCAAAGAATAAGTAAACCCTTAAATTATATATTATGTATATTTTTTCAACCAAATAAGGAAATAACCTATTATCAGGAATATACTAGGAATTGAATGATTATTCCAGTCAATCAAACACCTTGTTGGATTATATATTTTGTATGTTTTCTTCAACCAAACAAGGAAATAACTTATTACCAGGAATGAAATGATTAATCCAGTCAACCAAACACCTCGTTAGATTATATATTCTGTATATCTCCTTCAACTAAACAAGCGAATAACTTATTACCAAGAATAGACTAGGAATGGAATGGTTATTCCTGTAATTACTTTAGAGTGATAAATTATATCTTGATTACACAATTACTTCCATGTAGTTCATATTATAGCCAATAACTATCGATTAAAGGACTCATGATTAAATACGTTATCAATAATATCAAAATATAACAATCATAAGAAAATTTTGTTGACCTCAAATTAAAAGATCACTTATATAATTATCATAATAAAACATGTGAATCCTTGACCTCAAATCAAAATATCACTTATATAATTATCACAATAAAACATGTGAATCCCTGACTAGACAATCCAATTCTTATATGGGTTTGAATTATTGACGGCCCAAATATGACATAAGGTCATTTTTATGGAACTCCCCGTTTTTTATCTTCGGTTCTTTTTGCAATGTTTTAGGGTTAATGACCAGTCACAGCCCAATCTTCTTTTGATCCTATATTACCATTCTACTAGTACTGTCTGAATAGGACTATAATATTAGGATGGTAAAAAGTCCAAACTTAGTGGTTCTAACAAGGGAAGATCTTTGTGTGCTCGGCTATTTAGAAGTCGATGAATTTAGTCCAACTTAATCAGACGAGGCCCAAACAAAAATTTATAATTGAGTCTAAACTTGAGCAGTGCCGGCAATGGGCAGGAGTAGGCAGGGCACCTGCCTAAGTCCCACTCTCACTATGGCCCATTTTCAATGCATTTCAGCAGCATTTATTATTTAGAAGAGTAGTAAATCTTTAGGGTGCGTTTACTTTCAGAAAACAGTTTTTTGTTTTCTATCTTGATTTTTTACATATATTTTCAATTTTCATTTTC
>JANZLH020000380.1:236447-254199 GCA_026770325.2 Erythroxylum fimbriatum
AAAAAGCTATATCTGTTAAAAAAGTGATTTTTTTATTTTACAGTCAAATACCTAATTTCTTAAAAATGATTTTTGTAGTGAAGAAAAGTACTTATTAACCTCCTAAAAGTCTATCCTACCGGTCACTAAAACTATTTGAGTGGATCCAAAGTTATTCTTAGTTCTAACGTAACAATGTTTAAATCTAAGTTGAAATTCAAATAAATAAATGGGTGTTTGATTTGAGTTTAGTTTAATATTTTTATATTATATATTTAGGTTAGATTCAAATAAAAATTTTAAAATTAAATTGAATAAATAATTTTAAACTTTTCAAATATGTTTAAAGTTCAAATGGATTTCAATTTAGATTATGATCTAAATATGAATTTGGAATTGATTTGAGTAAATTGAAACGAAAGTCAAAAAGAGCTGCAATTATCACATCCTAAATCAAATTGGATATAAAAGAGTCATGCGTGCCGAGACACATCTAATAATGCCTACTTACTTACTTTACTTACTAATCTAATCAAACCTTTGACTGAATCTCAGCTGGCAACGTGGACCCCACTTCCCCTTGCCCACTTTTAACTCTCTCAATCGAACAAAAGCTTTGTCCTCCTACTTCACCTCCTTTCATTACATGCTTTGACTGATGATGTGGGGCGGGCAGCGGGCAGCGGGCAACGGGCAGCTGAACCCACACAGCCACTGCACCACTGCACGCTACTTCTCTCTCTTTTTCTGCCTCGGTTAAAAGCAAAAAAGTTTTCAACTTTATACCGAACACAGAGCAAGAAAGTAAAAGAGATCTACAATCCAACCCGCACATTTTGATGTTAGGACGAGTTTCAAGAATCTTCTCTCTTTTTGTTCTTCTAGTCATCCTCTGCTCATGACATTCGTTTGAGAGAGAGAGAGAGGGATTGTAGAGCTTTTTTTGTGTGGCTGTTTTGAATGAGAGAGGCCTTTTGGTGATCTGGGTTTTTGTCAGTGGCGAGAGAGAGAGGGTTTGGGTGATTCTGGCGTCTAAGTGAGATGATAAAGTTAAGGGCTTTTTTATTTTGGTGATTTGGGTTTTTGTCAGTGATAAGATTGATGGAGAGAGATAGAAGCTTATTGATCCTGGTGCTTAAGTGAGATAAAGAAGTTGGGGCTTTTTCTTTTGTTTTTTTGGATGATTTGGGATTTTTTCAGTGATAAGGTCGCGAAGAATCATGGAGAGACTGAGTGGGGTTTGGGTGATTCTGGTGTGGATTATCCTTGTGGCACACTCTTCTCAAAGGATCTCCGCCAATATGGAAGGTTCTTACTTGTTCCTTATTTTTCTTATCAACCCGTGGACTTTGTTATCATCTAATTGTCGTTTCTTTTTCGAACTTATGTTTGCGGATTGTCTGTATTATACGAGACTTAGAGGAAGTATGTGAATTTATTCAACGTTTAGTTGAAATTGCTTATGTATGAAGTTCAATTAGATTGTATTGGAATCTATGCAGTTCTATTCGGTATGATTGATATCCGTTCAAGGAATTTATTATGTTCTTGTTATGACAATGACTGCCGTGTATAATAAAATTGGACATGATATATTCTTATGCCAAAGTCATATTTGAGTACTTCATTTTCTGATATATATTAATTGCTTTTCATTTACTTAGCTACTTTGTGTAGTAGCTTAAGTCATTGGTTTGATAAGGTTTTAAATAAGGCTGACTTTAATGTCTTTATGTCATGTTAGAACATTGGCAGTTCATTGTCTGCGTGGACCTTGTGTTCAATCAGTGATTAGTCAAAGCTTAGTTTATGACTTTCAAATATTATGCTGACTTGTTTATCTTATTCTTAGGTTGGAATGTTCTCACTGGGTGTTAAGCTGGTTTGTTGATAGATTGGAATCTTAGTGGGAGTAGGCATACTCTAGTTGCTCGGTTTAATTTCAGAAAATGATAATTTCTCAGAACATGAAGTATATGAAGGGTACATATGTCCGCATCAGTAATAATCATGTTTAGGGGGTATTTCAAAATTTTCCTGGAAAAAGAAATGAGTGCTAAAATGATGAATTTTTAAACTGGAAAAACCTAGATTTGAAGTTGAATAACAGTGACAATAAGGTTTTTACAATCTGCTCTTGTGTTATATTTATGCATTTATTTCATTTTAGGTAATACTATCCTGTACTTTCTTCCTCCAGCTAGTGGGCATATCGGTGCACTTATTGGCTATTCTTGATGGTTATATTGTTTGGTGACAAATACTGTTTGCATCTTTAATCAGGTGATGCTTTGCACAACCTCCGGGCAAATTTACTAGATCCTTATAGTGTGCTTCAGAGCTGGGATCCCACCCTTGTTAATCCCTGTACATGGTTTCATGTTACTTGTGACAATGAAAATAGTGTTATAAGAGTGTAAGCAACTTTGTTTTTTTAACAACTTTTATAGATACCCAAGCAAGTGTTGCAGTCTTATGAGTCTGCATTAAGAAGAATTGACTTTTTGACTATTGCAGTGACCTTGGAAATGCTGCATTATCTGGACAATTGGTTCCACAGATTGGTCAGCTTAAAAATTTGCAGTACTTGTAAGTTGTCTTAAGAGTGGGGATCAAATGATCAGTTGGATGTCCTGCCCTTCGCCTTTACTTTTTCTCCTTTGATTTTGTAGTTTGTTTTAGTCCTCATATCTATTAGTATGCTGCTTTCTTCTATTGTTGTCCTGATTCTTGATATTACCACTTTGTCCTTTGTGTGATTTATGCTATCCACTTTTTCATGGCAGGGAACTCTATGGCAACAACATAACTGGACCAATACCAAATGATCTTGGGAATTTGACAAACTTGGTTAGCTTGGATCTTTACCTGAATAATTTTACTGGTCCTATTCCAGAACCATTGGGAAAGCTGAAGAAACTGCGCTTCCTGTATGAATAGGCATCCTTTATCTCCTATTACATAATATTGATTGCTTTGGAATCTTTTAGTTGCTCTTTTGTTGTTTAACTGATTGTTATTTGGTCTGTTAAGCTTTATGTCAGTATGAAAGGTGGTTCAGTTGTGAAATTGGTGAATTCAATTTTCTTCCATAACTTTTTCAAATTATTTGATGACATGATAACTTGTTCTAATTTCTGATTCATTCCCTGATGTTATTTTTTTGGATCAAATTCAATAAAGAGACTATTCGGTCAAATTGACTGCATATACTGGATAGTTCCTCCTTCATCCCTCAGATTTTGATGCCTTGATGATAAAATTCCATGAATATAATCCACTGAATGTGCATGGTGTTAGGAAGTTGCACCCTTTTATTGCCAGTATGATTTTTTAGTCAGGAAGATGTTACAAGGAAGCACTGTTATTCTATCCATTAAGTGAGGAGGATTTTGGTTGTTGATGCAAGACATTATTGACATTAGGTAGTTTGTGTTTATGGTTCTGACAAACTCAGTTGCAACATTATTATGTTCAAAGAAGTCCATGATAAATTCATCTCATAAGAACTGTACATTGAGGCTAATCAAAAATTTTTTTGTGGTGATTTTACCAAGTTTCATTATCTATTCTTCTTACATTTTATTCTGACTATAATTTGTCCCTATTAGCATGTTCTGGCTCTCTATATTTCACACACACATATACCCTCCATTTACCTACTCCCTTATATCTGTTGATCTGATCCCGATTTTCTAGTTACATATGGAAAACTGGAACTTCAACTTGATATTGTTTTACTTTGTGTGTGTATGTAATGATAGGCGACTCAACAACAATAGCCTGTCAGGTTCAATACCTATGTCTCTGACTAATATCACTGCACTGCAAGTCTTGTAAGTGCTTACTTCAATTTATCTGTTCTTCTTATTACTTTCTTTTTCCTCGACTGCTGGAGAGTGGTGGTACAGTTGTATGATAATTAACCTTTGTCAGTGTGTTTGCAGGGATCTATCAAATAATCGCCTGTCAGGACCTGTACCAGATGTTGGCTCGTTTTCACTGTTCACCCCTATCAGGTGTTCTTTCTTGCAACAAATTTTAGGAGATTGATTTACTGATATGCCCAGTTAGCTAAATTCAGATTCTTGCAGCTTTGCAAATAACTTGAATCTATGTGGCCCTGTCACTGGGAAGCCTTGCCCTGGATCTCCACCATTTTCTCCACCGCCTCCCTTTGTCCCTCCAGCTACTCAATCTTATATAGGTAGATTTTTGTATCAATCATGCATAAGTTGCAAAATTAAGTAGTTTTACATCTTATATTCTTGTTGGTTCGTATGATTATCTGGTTTCTTGCAAAATGCATCTTTACCAAGAGAATAGTTGGTTAAAAAATGCTTTAATTAAAAAAAACATGTCCATTTGTCTTGCCTTACTGATATCTGAGTTATGATTCCAATTTCATTTTTTCATACCAAATGGGAACAAATAGCGAAAAAAAGAGGTGATATTGTGTTAATTTCTCTACCTTAAAGAGCTAAAAAATTAGCTGGTTTTCAAAGATACTCTTAAATTAGGCATCTGCTAATTTTACATCAGATTGACATAACTGAATTACATTCTCTTATCAGGAGCGAATAGACCAACTGCAGCAATTGCAGGTGGAGTGGCTGCTGGTGCTGCTTTACTGTTTGCTGCTCCAGCTATTTGGTTTGCATATTGGAAGAGAAGAAGGCCGTTAGAGCACTTCTTTGATGTACCTGGTTTGTACTTCTCATTCAACTTACTACTATTGGGATTGATATTCCTTAACATTTATTCTCTCTTCTCAGCTGAAGAAGATCCAGAAGTCCACTTGGGACAACTTAAAAGGTTCTCTCTGCGAGAGTTACAAGTTGCAACAGATGGTTTTAGCAACAAGAATATACTGGGAAGAGGTGGATTCGGCAAGGTGTACAAGGGGCGCTTGACTGATGGATCCTTGGTAGCAGTAAAAAGGCTAAAGGAAGAGAGGACACCAGGAGGAGAGTTGCAGTTTCAAACCGAGGTAGAAATGATTAGCATGGCTGTACATCGGAATCTCCTACGCCTTCGAGGGTTTTGCATGACACCAACTGAGAGGCTGCTTGTTTATCCTTACATGGCTAATGGAAGTGTTGCATCATGTCTAAGAGGTTTGTTTCCATCTCCTGCTTTGGTCATCCTGACATGTTGAAATACTTCCATGAAATAAACTAGGATTCGGTCTCTTGGATACCACATTTGCAGGGTATAGGGTAGTTGGATGTTCTTTTTCTTCTTCCTCCTTTCTTTCACTCTCTGAGGTATCTCTTTTTGAGTAGATTTCCAAATCAAATAATCCTGAATGAAATCTATTGCTTTTAGTGCTCCTGCTAAAAATAGAAATGGAGAATCAGATTTTAAACTCACAAAGAGTTTGGATTACATTTACCATTTGTGGATACCTCTGCATGCTTTGGTATTGCATTTGGGACAATTTCATGTCCAAGCCAATTGGACAATCAACCTGGTTCTGCATCAATCTGAGCCATGCATCTTCAAATTAACTTTTAATGCTCCTCCACTTTATGGTATGATGGGTTCATACCCCCATGACACTGTAATTTGATTTAAATATATTTTTGTTATCAATTTGAGGGTTGTGATGAACTAATTCTTGTAGAACGTCCACCATCAACACTCCCACTGGATTGGCCAACGAGGAAGAGGATTGCATTGGGGTCTGCCAGGGGACTTTCCTATCTCCATGATCATTGTGATCCAAAGATCATTCATCGTGATGTGAAAGCTGCAAACATATTGTTGGATGAAGAATTTGAGGCTGTTGTGGGTGACTTTGGATTGGCTAAACTTATGGACTACAAAGATACTCATGTCACTACTGCTGTCCGTGGGACGATAGGTCATATAGCTCCTGAGTATCTTTCCACTGGAAAGTCATCCGAGAAGACGGATGTTTTTGGTTATGGAATCATGCTTTTGGAATTAATCACTGGGCAAAGAGCGTTTGATCTTGCAAGGCTTGCAAATGATGATGATGTTATGCTACTTGATTGGGTAATGCATTTTCCTTTTATCAACATGTTTCTCAGATATGTTCTTTTACAAAAACTTTTGAAACGAAAATGAAGTTTCTTCTGCAATCTTAAAGTGCCCTAGGATAATATTACCTACTCGAATATTATGGTTGTATCTTTGATTTGGATTTAGCCAGATTTCAGATTTCACATATAAATGCTGAAACCATTTGTGTAGAACTATGAGATTGCCTTAATTCTTTTACTATGGAGAGCCAATGAGGTCTAATTGATTATCTATCATGTATTCCATGTCTAAATAAGAATCTAAAGCCTGTTTTTCCTTCGATCACTCCCAAGTAATTATCAATCAACTTGATTACTGATTTTGAGTTACCTGGAAGGAGGGGGAAGGGGGGAAGGGAATGTTTTATGCTTCTGATGATGAAAAATGATGATTTTTCTTGTAACTAGCAGTTCTGCAAATTTTGCAGGTTAAAGCGCTTCTCAAGGAGAAGAAATTGGAAATGCTTGTTGATCCAGATCTTCAGAACAAGTACACAGAAGTTGAAGTTGAGCAGCTAATCCAAGTGGCATTACTTTGCACTCAAAGTTCCCCAGTGGATAGACCTAACATGTCAGAAGTTGTTAGAATGCTCGAAGGCGAGGGATTAGCTGAAAGATGGGAAGAGTGGCAGAAGGTGGAGGTTGTATGCCAGGAGATCGATCTTTGCCCATCTCGAAATTCCGAATGGATCCTCGACTCCACCGAAAATCTACATGCTGTAGAATTGTCTGGTCCTAGATAATCGTTGTAGATGATAAAAAAAAATTGTACCACATCTAATATATTGGTCTTGGTTATTGGTCTTTTTCCTCAAAAATTTCCTCATTCTGCAATGAGACCAGTATAGGCACTGTAGGAATTGTATACCATGATTTGCGTACAAGTGCTGCCTATGATCTTTCTGGGATCAGTTCAGTTCCATGATCCTGGGAGGAAAAACTGGAAAAAGGTGTACACTACCTACTTTTAACATACAAAAGCTACCGTCTTTTGCAACTTCAACTCACATGTTCAGCAACAAAACCTTGCATGACTCGAGAACACTGAATGATCCTTTTATATGTTCCAAGTGTCATTTTGTTGTATTCCATTTGCTTTCTTGTTTAGTTTGTCGTGAGTGTTTCACATTTAACGTTTGATTTTAATAAAATTTAATTTATTACAGTTTTATACCAATAACTTAGGTTATTTAGTTATTTCTTTAATTGTTATGTAAAAGATGTAGCTTTAATATTTAATCTTTGATAATTAAGTCTTTGATATTTTCAAATTATAACGTTTATTATTATTGAATACTTGAAAATTATAATTTTTAAAGATAGGATTAATTAAAAAAAAGTCAAACTTTGTTCAATTTTTTAATTATAACCCGAATTTTAAAACTGACAATAAAATGTTTGATCTTTCAATTTTTAATTATAGTCTGAACTTTAAAAAGTAGCAATAAAATGATTAAATTTTTAATTTTTTTCAATTCTAACTCAACGTTAGTGTTTACGTTAAGTTATTAATGAAATGACGTCATTGTTAAAAATGGAATCTTTAAATTAGTTTACACAGCTTCAGTCTTTTGTTATTTGTTTGTTCTCCGGACGCTCTCAGTTTTTTGTTTTTTGTTTGTTCTTCTGATGTCCCGAACAACTCTCGTATTGTAGCATATTGTACTAGTAAGCTCTTCGTTTTTAGTTTGCTCTACTAATGCCATCAGTGTAAGAGCATCGAGGTTGCGTAATTTGAAAATCGAAGGATGAGGGCGTCGAAAGAGCAAATTAAAAACGAAGGGAAAACTGAAATCAAAGTGTTATCGAAGTTGCGTAATCTGATTTAGGTCATATTTAAACAACAAAGTTATTTTAATTATGTGATTAAATGATATTTTTGGAACACGTGACAAGTCAAGTCAACAAATTTAATAGAGATATTAACATAGGACTATAATTGAAAAAAATTGAAAGCTTGAACATTTTATTATCATTTTTTAAGAGTTTGGCTAAAATTGAAAAAATTAAAAGTTTGAGTACTTTATTGTCACTTTTTGAATTTCAAGCTATAATTGAAAAATTGAACAAAGTTTGTGATGTTTTTTTTTAAATTAACCGTTTACGATATGAACACATTATTATAAATTATTATTTTTAATTTAATAAGATGTTTTAAAATTAATTAATTTAAATGTTCATATTTAATTATATTTTAAATTCATATATTTCCTCAATTTTGTAATATAAATTAGAAAAATAAACACATAATTAAATAATTTTTTAAATATAATCAATTTTTAACTAGAATTGCAAAATAAGCTAATTTTAAGTATATAAGATTAAATCAATATTTTAATATTAAATAAAATAAAATATTAATTTATTAGTAATAACACAGAAAAAATAGTTTTGATTAAGGCTCAGTCTAATTCAAAATTAAAAAATTTAATTAGAATCAATTTGGATTATTTAATTCTAAAATGTATTAAACTAAATTTAATCATTTTAATTTTTAAAAATAAATTAATTTAAATAATTAGCTATGGGATCTGCTCATGGCCAAGCCTAGAAAAGACAAAGATATCATGTGGCTCGCCAACTTCGGAGACTGTATCAACCAATGAGCGTCGCCGCAATCTCCACTTGGAACATCTTTGTGACTGCCATGTGTCCCAACCACCTCCACCCCTTTCCCTCCAAATTGTGTTATTGATAATAAATATGACAATTAATTTCTTTTTTAATTTCGATTTCATGCTTCATTGTCTTCGTCTGTCTGCTTCGATCACCTTCACTCTCAACTCCCAAGAATTACAGACAAACTCATGAAATTTAGGGTTTAGATTTGATCAAGTTTACGGTTTTAATGGCTTCCACTTCGTCTCCCTCCCTCGGCTTTCTCTTTCTTTCTCAGCCCTCTCGGCGCTTCCTCTCTGTTTCTGCTCACTCACTCTCTAAACTTCCTTCACTTTCTAATTCTTCTAAACGCCGCCGTTTCCTCTTTGTTCGAGCTGTTAGAGCAGAAGAAGGTGTAGCGATTAGAGAGAGAGAAGCTGATTTGTTGAAGGAAGTCAACGGAAATGGTGCTCCGGCATCCACCAGTGGTAATGGCAGTGCGGGTGATTATTATGGATTTGGAAATGGATCGCCGATTGAGGAATACGAGAATGGAGGCGTTGATAGTGTTAGTGACGGGAGCTTGGTGAAGTATGTCGACGGTGGGAACGGTGCTGCGGCGGCGGAAGAGCAGAGGAAGAAGAGGATAGAAGAGATTGGGAAAGAAGAGGCTTGGTTTAAGCGTGCTAGTCAAGAACAGATTGAGGTGCGCGTTTGCATTTTTTTTGTTCTTTGAATAAGTTTCTTAGTTCACGTTTCAATTTTACACAATCCCATGCTATCGCATTCTTTTTAGCTGCTCATGATCAAATTTTAGCTTTATATTACGTCTGGTACTGGATAATGAAAGTAAGTTTACCCCGTGGAAGTTGGTTGGTTGTTTAAGAAAGGTGTCTACTCCTCCTATATGGCTTTGCTCGGGTTGGATGAAAACTGTTGTTAAGGCTTACTTTAATCAAATGCATTTTCAGATATAGTTTCTAATCTGTCATTTTCCCTTGGTTTCTATGTACTTCTGTTACATTTGTGATCTTTACATCTAAATGTCTGTGGGGCTTTCAGGCTTCCGTTGCACCAGGGGGCCGATGGAATAGATTCAAAACCTACTCTACTGTACAAAGGACCTTGGAAATATGGGGATTTGTATTTAGCTTTATCTTCAAGGCTTGGTGGGATAACCAGAAATTCACTTATAGAGGTTAGTCATTTGGTAGTGTTGATTTGTCGATGAGATTGAAAACATATTGTTTGGTTGGCCTATCTTTGAAAAGTTGATTTATCCATTAGCAACTTTCATTTTTGGTGTTCCTTGGAAGATTGGCCCCAATGTTCAATAATCAAACATTTTATTTTCCTCTTCATACGTAGTTTTCTGATGGGTCATTTTCTGTGAATCTTTCTTAATATGCAGGAGGAATGACTGAGGAAAAGAAAGCTTTAAGACGTAAAGCTCTTGCCAAATGGTTAAAGGAAAGTATATTGAGATTAGGCCCTACATTCATCAAAATTGGCCAACAATTTTCAACTAGAGTTGATATTCTTGCTCAAGAATATGTTGATCAGTTGTCTGAACTTCAGGTTCTTAATCTTTTTCTTAATCTTTATCTTCATCTCAATGCTTCTTTGGTTCATCTCACCTTTGCTTTTCCATAATTCCTTAAACTATTTTCTATTATCAATCATTTTGGGTGTTTAGGGAACAAAAATTATTTGATGTTATTTCTCAGTTCTAACATTTTCTTTATTTCGTTGTTTACTTTAGGATCAAGTTCCTCCTTTTCCATCTGAGACTGCTCTAGCCATAGTTGAGGAAGAACTTGGAGCTCCCGTGGACGACATTTTTGATAGGTTTGATTATGAACCAGTAGCTGCAGCTAGTCTTGGTAATCTTTTTCCCCCTTTGGATATTTTCTGATGGCTAGATTTTGCAATTCGTAGATGATGTTGATTGACCATTTCTTGTTGTGGAAGGTGAAAGTTTTGAGGTCTTTTTGACTTACATATTATGATTAATTATGGTTTCAGGTCAAGTGCATCGTGCAAGATTGAAGGGACAGGAAGTTGTGGTTAAAGTACAGAGGCCTGGTCTCAAGGACCTTTTTGATATTGATCTTAAGAACTTGAGGGTAGACTTCTTTAGTACATTGTTCTTTGCTTATTCATGTGTACTGAAGCTTTAGGATTATTGGGCTAATAAATCTCAAGATACAATCAAAATCCCATTTCGCTCCATATGACACATAGGAATCAGAAAATAGGAGAATGAAAATGTTAATCAGGGAAAGTTGTTTTCTATCACCCTTTTTACATGTCCACATGAGGGTTAGGTTGGAGAGACCAAGAACCAAAGTGAGAGACGACTGCCATTCAGGTGTCATGGCAACCTTATGTCGGCTAGAGGATTTAAGATCTTTGACAAATATTGACATATCAACAATTGCTTCCAGGTGATATCTGAATATCTCCAAAAGGTTGACCCAAAATCAGATGGTGCAAAAAGGGACTGGGTGGCAATATATGATGAGTGTGCTTCTGTCCTTTATCAGGTAATGAATTGCCCCTTATTGTTTGTCCAGAAAATTCTAGCTGTGCAATATGTTTTCTTCCCTTTCCTTTCGTCAAGTCATGTTGGTTGCAATTTGCTTCTTTCCTTTCTGTCTCATGATTTTTGTACAAGCATGGCGTATCTGTATGCGAAGAGGTTTGTCGTTGCAAATAGTTTTACTTTATAGAGATGGACATGATTTTTCCGAGACCTTCTCTTAGGGTTTGGCATTCTGGAGCTTTAGAAGATAAGCAATTCCCTAGAATTTGTTGGAAAATGTAAAGGATTATTGTCACTTTCACTTATCTTCAATTCAATGGAAACACTAAGAATGGGAATCTTTAATGTGTTTATTGATCAATATATGTATCTTAATTCTGTTGAACAAAATATGAGCATTGAGCCCACTCTACGCAATCTCCAGATGCTTGCTATGGCCATTTGCTAATAGTATTTAAAATTTCCAGGAAATTGATTACACCAAAGAAGCTGCAAATGCAGAACTGTTTGCCGCTAATTTCAAAGATATGGATTATGTGAAAGTCCCCACAATAATGTGGGAATACACTACACCCCAGGTGCTTACTAGCACTCTCAACTTTCAAGTTTCTTGACAAGTGTCTTTATGTTTTTTATTCATGATTTATCTTCCCACAGGTTCTGACAATGGAATACGTTCCAGGCATCAAAATAAACAAGATAGAAGCACTAGATCAATTGGGTGTTGACCGCAAAAGGTTAATATAATGTAGTGCTGTAGTTTGCTCAAATATGTCTAAATAAAATAGTAAATTCTATGACGTAATGCTTCTCAAAATTTCTGTGTGGTTTGCTTTATTATCTTCTGCAGGCTGGGTCGATATGCTGTTGAATCTTACTTGGAACAAATTTTGTCTCATGGTTTCTTCCATGCTGATCCTGTGAGTTGATTGCCTCCTTAGATTAATGGGATAAAGTTAAAGTTCACACCATTTTCATTGGAATAAAGTTTCAAAATATTTCCACTGTAATAGAAGAAAATTCAGACAAATTGAAAATTTTTTGTTGGGTGCCTTTTGTAGTAGGATCCTAAATCATGTGCTTGGATATGGCTGCATTTATATGCCAGCTTACCAAAGCGTGGAACTGTCTGGGCATGTTAAAACTTGTGATGACTCATTTCTTATTAATTTGAGTAGGCCGCAGTTCCTCTCTAATTATTTTTTAGGGTAATTTAGTGGTCTTAGAGCCATACTTTTTAAGCTACATTCCATTGTTTGTCCAAAATCCAGATGATCAACATCCTCGTTTTGGAAATGTTGTTGATCGTCTGAATATTTAAAGTGCCTCAAGAGTCCTTTTAATAAATCATCAAGGGCTTAGAGATTGAATCTTGATTTAGTTGTGGATGATAATCAAATAGCAAATCTGTCAAGGTATCTCCAAGTTTGTGGCATTCATCAATCTCAGAGAATGGGAAGAGACAAGAAACCATTTTTGTTTCTAAAAATAGACAAATGCAATGTGACTAGCCCAGAATATGTATAATAATTAGTTAGAGCGGACCAATTCGTAGTAAGCCTTGATTATGGAAAACTCACTGTACTTTCTTTTTTTTCCACTTGGTTCTATTTCAACTAATGGGCGGCAGAGAAGGTCTCCGATCCGGGGCTGTCTTCAGAACATTCCTTAAAACTTCTCTTTGGCCACACTCTTTTTGAAAAGAAAGATTTGTTCTTTGTTTTTGGATGATTGCTTATTGTCATCTACATGTTTATTTTTTCAGCATCCTGGAAATATTGCTGTTGATGATGTCAATGGTGGGAGGCTGATCTTTTATGACTTTGGAATGATGGGAAGGTATTTACTATCCCACTAAGCGTCCTATTTAAGTTCATTCCGTAATATTTATGATGTTTTCTTTAGTCAAATTCTTTGTTCTGTTACAGCATCAGTTCGAACATTAGAGAAGGATTGCTAGAAACATTTTATGGAGTTTATGAGAAAGACCCAGATAAGGTGAGTTTCAAACTATTCTTGGCCTAGGTATGAAGATCATCACCATTATAGTAATTTGGAGTGTAGTGTTATTGGCATATTTTGTTTCTAATTACGTGTCCATTAATATTTTTATGCTGGTACAGGTCCTTCGTGCAATGATCCAAATGGGTGTCCTTGTGCCTACTGGAGATATGACAGCTGTCAGACGTACTGCACAATTCTTCCTAAATAGGTGCTTCTAATAAACCGTATATCTTTTAAAACTTCCTTTTTGCTTCACTGTCATGATTATCACTTTGTTATCTTCATTTTTAATTCAACATATAAGAGCATCAGCTTTACTGGCGATTCAAGAAGTCACAATATGAGTCTAACTGCTTGCTAAAAGTCAAAGTTGTCACAGGACGACATGTCACTGTTGTATGTCACAGGAAGTCCTAATAGGAATAATCTAAAGTCTGCTGTTTAGGCATATATTTTTAGCATCAGATGTCTGTTCTTATCAAATAAGAGTTCAATTTTTGGCTTGAATTTTATGAGATGTGGATAGAGATGCCTGAAGATTTGAATTTCATTCTATAGTCATGCATTTAATATAGAAATGGAGGAAATTGATCCAAGAAGTTGTCTGCACTATGAACTAGAAGGATCAGCACTTCTTAAATATTGTGTATCTTTTTTAAGTTGCTCACAAACAGTTCACCTTAGAATGCTTCAGAAGATGAAGATGGACAAATTAAAATGTTTCTATTGGTTCACATTGTTGCAATTATGAAATTCTAATTTCAGACTTTGGCAGCTTCGAAGAGAGACTTGCTGCACAAAGGAGAGAGAGAGAGATGGCATCTCAAGAACTTGGATTTAAAAAACCGTTGACCAAGGAGGAAAAGATAGAGAAAAAGAAGCAACGGTTAGCTGCAATTGGTAATTAATGATTCAGTTCTTTTCATGAATATTGTTTCACACTTCTTCAACTGATCCAATGGGCTTCACTAATAGACTCTGTTATGACCTGAGGGTCTCTTTTCTCACACCTATTATGTTCTACATTAGAATTCTTAGCAAAGCAGGAAAGAACTTGTGCTCAATTTGCATCACGGAACATGTATATGTATGAAAAGAGCATTTCATGATTTTTCGTGATCAGGAAGATAGTGAGGATAAGACCGTAGCCACAGATGATACTGAGTCTATTTACAGACTCCATGCTCTATTTTCTTTACTCTCAATGAACTTTGTGCGTCCATCTTCAAGTGCTTTGTGTTTGAATGTGAAGGTGAGGATGAGGAATTCCTCATAGATTTTTTTTTTCTTAACAGGAGAGGATTTATTAGCTATAGCTGCTGACCAACCTTTCCGGTTTCCTGCCACTTTCACATTTGTCGTTAGAGCATTTTCAGGTGCTGTTAAAATACCGGTTAATTTGATTGATACGATTCTGTCTGTAACATTAACATCAGATAACTGTTTCATCTGCAGTACTGGATGGAATAGGAAAAGGCCTCAACCCTCGCTTTGATATTACAGAGATTGCCAAACCGTAAACGTCTCCGCATTGCTCTGAATTCCAATTAAGTTATCTTGTCTGAACTTTATATTTGAGTGGCTACCTATACATGTTTGACTTTAGCAACATCCTTTGCCTTGTAGTTATGCATTTGAGTTGTTAAAATTTCGTGAGGCTGGAGTTGAAGTTCTAATGAAGGTATAACTACAGTTTCTTTGTTTAGTTCATGAAGAATCTTGAAGCTACTAGGACCATCTTGATTCTTTTGTAGCATTGTGCATGAACATATTTTGTTAACTCTGACTTGTATGTAAATGTTTCAGGACCTCCGAAAGAGATGGGACAGGCAGTCTCGTGCATTCTACAATCTATTTAGACAAGCTGATAGAGTTGAAAAGCTGGCAGAAGTTATCCAACGATTGGTGATGTTCAAGATTCCCTGTTTCTAAGTTCGAGTTTCAGTGATTTTTAAACAATTACAAGTTCCACCTATGTTATTTAGCTTTTATTCCTATTCTACAGGAGCAAGGTGATCTGAAACTTCGAGTTCGAACTCTGGAGTCTGAGAGGGCATTCCAACGTGTTGCAGCAGTTCAAAAGACAGTAGGAAGTGTGAGTTTGACTTGTTTGTTTTGCAAAATCATCAAATTTCCTAATTTGAAGTTTTTCAGTGATGTCTGGCAAATCAACTTCTCTGTTTCTTTTTTTATTCAGAATTACATGCCTTGCCTTTAAAAAATTTGCATTTTCAAACATTTGAGTTGCCTGCTTCCTTTTTTGTCTGTGTAGTTGAAGATAAGTTGGCCTCAATGTTCTTATCTTGTTACAACTGCATATGTGTTTGAAAATTTAAAATTTTCCATTTGCTAGACAGATTAGACAAGTAATTAACATGTTTCTGATAAAGCTTCATACATGACTACACGGCTTGTGACTGTAAACAGGCAGTAGCTGCTGGCAGTCTAATAAACCTTGCAACAGTTTTGTATCTCAATTCTATTCGAGTAAGTTATCCACTATAATCAGTTCTTGTCATAGGTTGTGAGGACCAACTATTTTGTCATTTAGAATGGACACCAACTTTGAACATTTTTCCAGGTACCAGCCATGGTAGCCTACGTCTTTTGTGCATTCTTCAGCTTTCAAGTTCTCGTGGGGATTATAAAGGTCAGAAAGTTTGATCAACGGGAAAGATTAATAACAGGCACTGCTTAATCAATTGGTATGTGGGTTTTATCCGGTTTGTTCTTGTCCTTACAAAAACTTTTTATTGATGAAATGATATTGTTAGAGACCAGTTTCTCTAACAGGGATTCAGCTCACACACAGTACCAACACAACCAACAATCGCACACACACAACAGCCACAGAACAACACATACAGCAGCAGTAGAATAAGAACAGATAGAATAGAGATGAATATAGATGAATAATGAGAAATGTAATCCGGAACTATTATTCCCTAGCTAGGCTTCGAGGGCTAGCTAACCTCCTTACAATCACCTATCAATTCATCATAACCGAATGCCTAACCTTCTCCCTCTCACACCCTTTTATTCCCTTCTTCTAACTAACTCTCACCAGACTCACCTCTTCCTCTAATTCCCCACCTTACCCTCACAGCCCCTCACATAATATCTGCATTACCCTATTTCGTATTCCCCCTCTTATTTCTATATTTCTTCTGGAACCTTTCTAGAACCTAGTCTCAACAGATATTAAAATGAACTAAGTTACTGAAAGCTACTTTAAATAACGAAAATGCACCAGTACAATTTTGACTGTCCATTGCAGCCTGGCAAGTATTACTTTTCCCGCCAATTTCTGTTTGCCTCTGCTCTTATGACAAATGAATTGTTAGCATCAGCATCATAGGTATTTCATTATGTACTGCACTATGCATGAGGCTGTGAAAAATGTGGAGTCCATTTCATGTTTAGAAAATCTTATTGTCCTCCTTTCGAATGCGAAAATTGCAGATCGTGTCAATCAGATGATGGAAAATGTGGTTGCAACAATGTGAAGCATTTGTGCAAGTTCTAACCATCGGTTTGCAAATATGTTTATAAAACCTTCATCCATAAGCTCAGTGGATTTACCATTTCCAATGTGGACATTCACTATGAAGGCATATCAGAGGCTTTTACGACTCCAATTGCTCTTTCCGAGTTTTTCGCAAACCTGTACAGTGTAGAATCAGACTGCTCATTTGCTAACTGAAGCCATTTCTCCGCAGTTTTCAGTGTCATTCGTGCATAGTTACGATGGTTTTGGAGGGATATTTTCTATATTAAGCAGGTCTGCAAGTACAGGTATTAGGTTAACTATTTTGGTATATTCTAGCTTCCCATCATATTTCTGCTTGGGGGCGAGTCCATAGTCTCTGTATAACTTTGTTGCAGGTTATGGTCGAATCTGTTACGTGAAATGTTGTCATTGAGCTTTCGGTTCTTCGTGTTTAACTTGTAAGTAAACCCAACTTTACGTATCAACGTGTAAATGAAAGCCATAGAATTGAAGATTTGCTCTATGATTATGTGAACTTGAGTTTGGAAGTCCCATTACATGTTCCTCTTAAAGTCTTAATTAATCTATTTAAGCTATGATATTTAGATCACGTAATATCTTAAAGAAACTCCTTACACAGCTTAATTTTTCGTACCTTAATAATCTTTCACACATGGATAACCTTACAGCCTTTTTCGTTATTCTTTTGAGTATATGTTGACTAAATTATCAAATGCATGTGATAATTTTGCAAATTATGTATGTTGAAAATTTCATCTAACAAACTAATAATTTAGAATCAAGTGACGGATTTAAGTTCACTAACAAAATAAAAGTGATTTTTTTTTTTCATAATCTTACTTATTATCAAATAAATATGTATTATTTGATTATTTAATATATTAATTTTTAATGAGAATTATGAATAATTTAATTTAATATTATACATTTAATTAATTAAAATTACTTATTAAAAATAATTACGAATAATTTTATTTATTTAATAATTTTATTTAACATTGTAATAGAATTAAATCAATGTAACTTAATAATTATTAACAAATATGATTAAATTTAAAATATCTTCAA
>JANZLH020000380.1:271927-288849 GCA_026770325.2 Erythroxylum fimbriatum
TAGGATACGATCTCTAGATTTAATTTGGCAGTCGCATTATGAAAAGGAAAACAATCAATATAGGCAGTAACCTCACAAGCTCGGGTTATCTAACCTAAGTTATGCTGTTCCTAACGATAAACGATCGTCAGATGCTACTCACAAATATTAAAAGTAACAATTACGGATTACAATTAATATTTTAGCAATTGGTTTGAAATAAAACGATCAAAATAATCTATCAAGATCATTAATTCCAGAGCCATAAAAATCAATACCAACAACACAACAATCCGAAAATAAATCACAACTTTAAAACGACAAATATAGCTTAACCGTGACTTGGCGTTGATATCCCCGTTGAACCGGTGTCGGGAAGTTAGCCTATCATCTTCATTTCTATGCTCCAAAGATGATACATATGTATTTTGCAATTATAATGCTCGCGGTGGAGAAAATCTCTGGCAACTCCAAATCTCTGCACTTTATGCTTTGTTTTGTATCCTCTCTCCACTGGTAGCTTCCCTTCCTTTTGTTCTGCGTCCCCTCTCTCTGCAAACTGTTCTTCTCCCCTTTTCTTCCTCTTTTTTTTTCTTGCTTTTAACGTTCCAAAACCAGCTTGTACGTGCGTCACCCTCATCTTCCTTTCAAATCCTCCTTTGTTAACTTGCGATTCAGCCATGCGTAGGTCTGCGCCTCCTAGCTCTCTGCTTGTCTTGCTCTTATTGTTGGCGCCGCCCACTCCTCTTCTGCGTCAGGTATAGCTTAGATCAATTATCTTTACGCCGCACCAGTTTGATTGACATGCTGAAAATCAAGACAAAAAGCGAATAAGAGTTGTGTGACTGTTGCTGATGCTTTAGTGATTTTCCAGCTATCCCCTTTTTTTGTTTTTGTTGCCGCACTCTCGCACTGTTGATTATTAGATGTTTCTCATATTTCTTTTGGTCCCACTGTTACATGCATTAATTCAAGACCCTTTGTCGTGACTTGCCATTGGATTTCAAGCTGGAAACTCACGTGTTGCTCTCCTCCACGCTACAGCCTCAAAGTTACCTTTGAATTTTTCCAGCTTGCTTTCCTGTGCGTTTGACTCATACGTGTGTCTCTTGTATTGTAGCTTTGTTCAACAGCTGGTCCTCAATCAAATTCTTGCGTCACTTTTCATGCTTGTGTCTTTGATTTTGTCCTTACCTCTAACATGTCTCATCTCTATTGGCTGCACCAACGCTGCTTGCATCCACTGCTTCTAATTCATTTTCGTAAGACCCCCAGCTCCTTGCGTTATGCTATTGTCGCACCCCTGTAGCTTGCGCCACTTTCAAATGCTCAATCCTCACTGTTGCTGTTTAAAAACCAGACCAACTCATTAACGCAAATCACTTGGTTTTGAGCTCCTTGATTTTTCAGCGTTTCATTGCTAAGTGTGTCCACTGGTTGTGCGTTATCCCTTTGATATTTTTGCTGTGATTTGAGCTATCCATCTAGGTCTTTCTTTGTCTCAATTAGCTCTCATCCACGTGTTACTCTCAATGTTGCTCATGATGCCACTTGTTTTTTCCCCTCTGTGCGTGCATGATGCGTTGAAGTCTCCATGGGTTGATTGGCTTTGCGTTGGCTTGGACCTTAAATTTTCTCCTTAGACAATTTGTGATTTAAAAATCAAATCACCTGTTTTGATGTGAAACACGTTGCTCTCCTCTATTATCTCCTAAGTTCCATGTGCCAGCTGCTTGTGCGTGACTCCCTTGTTAATGTTGCATTAATGCCACCTGTTGCTAGCGCCTCAGAAGATGCTGTTCACTGCTAAATTTAATTAAATGTGATTTTGTTGCTGTCCAGGTCTCCTTTTGCGCCAGCTAATCCCCTCACGCTATCTCCAGCTCTTGGCTTCCTTGAAATGACAATTAAAACTTGTCATTAAAATGCCATCCAAAGGCACAGCTGTGTGTTAACGCACAAGCTGTGCTTCCCATGCGTTATTAACGCATGGGATTTAATTGATTTCTTTTTTTTTTATAAACGAAAATTTCATTTTAGTCTCAAAAATATATCAACAAATCTAGCTTAGCAGTCAACATAAATTGAACACAATTTGAACGTTTTATCTTAAAATTGGATTGAAATCACATATAAAAGTGTAGGGAAATATGAGAAAATTCAATCCTATCAAACGTAAACTAAAACATAGTAGAACAGAGTATTTTAAGAACTCAGCAATCACTGAGGTTTTTCTTTAATTGATAGAATTATATTGTACATCTGTGATCGATTAAGTATTTATAGCTATACAACCTTGTTAACTAACTTTAACTGTCACTGCTTGCAACTCTTGAATTCTTGGAAACTCCTTTAATCTTTACGACTTGTTCCTTTTGTACGTCATTTGCATGGATGAGCATGGGCGTTTTCCCTGTCGGAATTTCAGAGACAACTATTCTACACTCCGGAGGCCTCTTTGATGGACTGAACCAAGAGATCAAGCGCTTGTTTTCTGGTGGGCTTGAAGGAATTTATCTTAAAGCTGCCAAGAAACTCGTCAGTGCAAATTTTGCGCATTTTTCTCCAATAAGAACCATAAGAAGCGAAGATCAAGTTCTTCTGGTTGTAAGACATGAACTTTGAAGCCTTAATAGGTGGTCTGCCTGCAAAGACAGAATCATGGGTCTTCAGAACTAACTCAGCTGCTTCTGGAGATGAAATGACAACCGTTGGAGCCAAACCTAAACGCATATGCATGATGGGGCCATACTTTTGAGAAAATTTGTGCAAACTTCGGTGAGGATTCTTGCCTAACAAACGAAAGCTACCAATTATCGGCAACCCTCTTGGACCAGGAGGCAAATTTGTGTGCTTGTTCTTACCGTTACGTGGCCTTGCCTTTAGGAAGAAGAAAGCAGCAATCAAGACAAGAATAGCTGATAAAACCAAGCCATGTTAAGATGTTTTGTTCTTGGATTGAGTGCATGCATACTGGTGGCAAACTCTTATATAAGGTGACGAAAAGCATCGAAACTACAAAACCTACCGGTCTCTAGATTGAAGGTAAGTCTTGTTCATAAAAACATGGTTTTGTGGATCGAAAGAGATTGATTCGACCAAAAAAGATGATTTTTAGAGTCAGAATTTTCTGTCCAATTTATCGTATCTTTGCGTTGTCTTATAAATCTCAGTCATCTATTTATATGGGCCTTGTGTGAGTTCTGCATAAATGAATTGTTGATATTCATGAAACAAAGTAGGAACAGAATAAAATGGATAAAGGACCTCGTCCCTAATTTTTAGGGAAAAAATAGAGATGGTTATAATTAATTTAATTAATATGGATTATTATAATAATACAATAATTGTTAAATGATAGCAAGTAATAGAATTTATGTCATCTTTGATCTAGGGCATCTTTAATATATAACTTAAATTTGGTTTTAATTAATATGGATTATTATAATGATACAATAATTATTAAATAATATAATTTATTTATTATAGTGATCTTGTTCAATTTTTTTGTCAATGTCAATTTTAGTAATTATATATAATAATTTACAAATTATGTTTTTTAAAATAAATTATTTATGAGTTGCTGACTCAAAATTAAATAAAAATTTTGATTCGACTTAATTTTTAGAAGTTTTAATATATCTCTACTTAGGAATTTATATTATTTACGTGGTTAATCGATATATGTTAGAATTTATTCACAATAATCTCCTAAAAGTAAGTGTGCTGTAGAACGAGCCTTGAAATATCTTATGCAGCCAAGTGAGAAATTAATAGATACTTTTCCTAAAATGTTATCATATTGCATATTTATATTCATATTCATACTCAATTTCTCCTTTTAATCATTGAAGATTTTGAAATTTTTGTCCATATAAATGAAAATTTTGGAAGTTCTAATTGAATAGTTCATGAAAAAGAAATAAATAATTATTAATTTAATTATTCAAATTTGTTTTCGACTTAAATTATAAAACTTTCCCTTTAAAGTTATTTCAACAATCCATATGAAAATGACAAAAGAATTTCTTTTGTAGCCTATAATTCTCCGAAGAATTAAAAATGCTTTATCAAACGAAACAAAAAGGTCACAAATAATTATACGTGACTATTTTGAAACAATTATAGCTACGTTTTCTTTTTTGAACTTAATTGTCTTATTCTTAAAATTTTATATACTTTAATTAAAAATTTTAAGAATTTTAATAAATAGTAAAATAAAAATAAAAATAACTAATACTTTCAAATTAATTATCCAATTTTCTTTTTTAAATACAATACTTGTATGTATTAGCATTACTAAAAAAGCCATTAATAAATTTATCAATAATTATAGGGTTAATTACATTTGATTTTACGTTATTTATTTTTTTTTATTTTCATATTTTAAAGTTATGCATAACTCCCTTGATCATATTCCATAAGTTTTTCATTTATTCAAAATCCAAAATCAATGTACCATGATATTAAAATTTAAAATATGATACAGCCTTACTCCTAACCAACTAGTGAAAAGGTTATTTTTAATAGACTCTCTCTCTCAAACACATACACACACATATTTAACAACATTTTCCAAGAAAAATCTACGTGAAGTATGAAGAAGTCCAATAATACGCAATCTTACCCTAACTACTAGAGAAGTTTTCAAATGACATATATAGTAGAATAAAATAATAAAATTTTAATAACAGATACATATTAGAATAATAGAGTAATTAATAAATAACAGTAAAAATAAAAATAAGATTAGACATAAACAAAACTACTTGCGAATAAAATACAAAAATAAGTAATAAACAATACGGATAAAATAAGTAAATAAACACACGGAAAATACAAAATGGTATACATGATAATTCACTTGCAACAAGACTTGCAACACAACACAGATGCTACTTTAGTTCTGCTACACTTTGACAAGGCATCTGTTCAAAACTGCACAAAATTTAAGGTTTGCATGCCTGAAGATGAGAAGATGCTTGTGTTTGTGCTTGTGCTTGCGCTCTATAACATAAAATGTAGCAGTTTTGTCCTACATATCAGCATAGGTATTCTCGTCTTCAAGAGGTAGCTCCAATGAGTTCCTCAGGCTGGGGGATCCCACAGTCACATTTTCATCTGCCATCCTGGTCCTTACTGTCTGCAAATGCATTTACGATGTTGTTCACTTGTTCTCGAGCGTAGCCTCGATCGAGAAAAGGAATGGTGCAAGTATGTATACACACAACATATGTAAAGTGTATGCAATCACTTAACTCTCATTTCGGATACTGAAAACTGTATACCACAACCAAAACAATCTGTTCTCATGTATCGAAGTTCTTACTTGACTCGACAATAATTTCAAATTGCACTTAAGAGAACTACAAATTCGAAAATAGTTAACTAGAAGTTCATTAGTAGTCTTTTTTGTAAACTTGTAAAAACTTTCATCACTTACATGAGATATCACATCTCTGTGAATAAATTAAGGCAAGATTGTGCCGGAACTAGACCGGCGTATGCGTTTAAGTGACAAGAATCCAAACCTTTTCTATTTCTTCATGAAGATGAGGGTTATCTCGCAAGTATTGTAAGGCTTTGTCTCTTCCTTGTCCCAACCTTTTTGCAGAAAAAGAACAAAACTTATTTGAGACACAATACTAAAGATTATTAAGACCAAAGTAAATTTCTAAAAATTGGAGTAACTTTAGACTGACAAAACATGAATCTTTTACAACAAGTGAACGGGATTTCGAAGGTTTTAAAAGAAGAAGAAAGATTGACTATACAAGGATTAACCCTGTTGATTCCAACTTTGACGTGACATTGAAAAAGGTGTATACAGTTTTGAAGAACAAGGATCAAGAGATGACAAAAACTGAAAAGGCTTTAGGGGATGATAAAACAATCAACAATCAGACTGATTAACGTAGGTTTCAAAACCAGAAAACCAGTGAATACCAAGTATCATCTAAGCATCTATACCATAAAATTGATTTTTGACGGAAAAGTTAAGGCATTTCAAATTGTTTTTGACACGAACAAAGTCAAGGAAAACATCTTAAATTATTCCAGGCAGAATACCATCACCCATCTTTACTAAAATACTGCAAGAAACTGCTAATCAAAATGAAAGCAACGGATTATGAGGAATGCAGACAAAAGACCAACCTGTGGTCTCCATAGCTATACCAAGAACCCTTCTTCATCACAACATCCATCATTTCAGCACAATCCAAAATGCAACCCTGCATAGCAGTACAAAGTCAAGACAGATATAGCAGCTAGGCCATGGTAGGAATGCCAGTTTGTTTTGTATAAAAGATACCAACCAGTTGGCTCACACCCTCTCCAAATATGATTTCAAACTCGGCTTGCTTGTACGGCCTTGACACCTATTAAAGCAGCTTAGCCACATAACAGGGCTCATCAGACGTTAGCAGAATGGAATAGAAAACAAATCACGAAAATATCAAAATGAAGTAACTGTGTGTAATTTTAATTAATCAAGAAAATTTTGGTACAGAACTACCAAAACCAAGTAGAACCACAAGGATATTATTGAAAAAGACAGGTTTGGATAAATGGCACTGTTAACATTATCATTTGTAAATGCAGTAACAAGAAATGAATTTCTTTGCAAAACCTGAGTTTATCAAGACAACGTCCACAAATTGTTTTGGACCAACCATGATTGATAGGGAGGGTAAAGATTTCGTATTCAATTCTTTTAATGTTGTCCTTGGAATAGGAAGGTAATAAATCCCACATCTAGGTATTTACATACAACTTAATTCTACAAGATGTGCACTTGATGTTTGAACAGAAATCATACCTTACTCTTCTGCACCCTCACACGAACCCGAAGCCCTATATCTTCATCTCCTTTGGCCTAAACAAAATAGAGTTCCCGCTATTAGGAATCCGTACATCTTAAATGGGGTGAAACAGAAAGAAAATACTTGAGCATCAAATTATCCATAAAAATTCTATTATGCAAGGCACTGTGCTTACAGATTTTATCTTCCCTGTAGAACGTATTTCAAGACGAACTGAAGCAAAAAATTTTAAAGCAATTCCTCCACTTGTAACTTCAGGATTCCCATAATATACTCCGATCTATGGAACTCAGCAAGAATAATATTTTACGACTCAAGAGAAGCTACAACATATATATATACGCATAATTGTATTCATCCATTATTGCATAGCAAAAGTAGTACAGAGGTTTAAAATCTGATTGACTTGCAACAGAACTAATCAATCAACAGTACCTTGTATCTTATTTGATTAAGAAAAATGAGAGTACAACCAGCTTTTGAAGCATTTCCAGACATTTTACGCAAAGCTTGGCTCATAAGACGAGCTTGCAAACCAATTTGTTGCATTCCAATCTCACCCTACAACATTAAAAAGTGTCACCAGAACAAAAGTGGTCAACTTATTAAATCAAATATGTAGCTACAACAAATAATCTTTTGAGAACACACACTTCAATTTCTGCACGTGGTGTTAGAGCTGACACTGAATCAACACAGATAAGGTCTATGGCACCAGATCTGCACATGCGATCTGCGACTGAAACATGCAGACATTTTAAGTCCAATTAAATTATGATGATGTAATACATTGAAAATTAAGCATATCTCACTCCCTAAAGGCACTGCATCATGCCAATTTCAAACTAAACCTCGTAGTTGAGAGAATTTATTATACTTTCAAGCGCCATCTCTCCATTATCAGGTTGACAAACAATCAAATTTTCCACATCCACCCCCAGTGCTTTAGAATACGCTGGATCAAAAGCATGCTCTGCGTCAACAAGCATAGCGTTGCCTCCAAGCTTCTGCAAATTCATCTTTACCTTCAGATAGGAAAAAAGAAAATATATCTATCCAATTTATGGAATAACTAGAATACTTGAGAATCAACAACAAGCATCTCTAATTAGAAGAAACAGAGAATCGAAACAGAATCCAATCACCTGAACTTCTGCAATTGCATGAAGTGCAAGAGTGGTCTTTCCACTGCTTTCTGGTCCAAATATCTACCAAGGTTAAAAAAGAAAAATTGACAATAAGGCAGCCAATATTTAAGAAACAAGTCAATCTTATTGATAAAATCATACTGTTATCTAACATTTAAGTAGTCAGCTAGTGCTTCCCATAATCTCAGATATAACTACAAACAGAGATAAAATAATCAGTTTCATCACTTAAAGAAAACAAAGAAAAATCAGGAAGATTTGGGATAACATCCTGCTCGTATTAGCCAAAACATCAGAATTCAATTAAGCATATAAAAACCAAGATAAGCTTGGTTCCAGAAAAACAAGGAGACAAATGAAGAGTTGTTACCTCTACAATTCTCCCTTTGGGAAGCCCACCACCTAAAGCAAAATCTAGAGTCAAGCAGCCACTTGGAAAAGTTTCACTAAAAAAAAGCAAAGGCCAACATCATAAACAAACTATGGAAATAAAGGGCAGTTAGAACATTAAAGAGCAGGATTCAGAAACTAAGCGCTTACACCAAAGCTCCTCCAGCACTGCCCAATCTCGTAACACTCCCTTTCCCGAATGAGTTATTTATGTCGTTCATAGCAAGTTCCAGTGCCTTTTGCTGAAGCATACACATAAAATATGAACCTTTTTTTGTTTGCCCAAGAAGAATATGAAGCGAGCAAGAAAGCAAAACAGTGAATTGCACATTTCATCATTGGCTCTAGAAGGAAAGTAACCATCTTTATATGTTGTTCAGGTAAATTACGCATAAAGTCACAAACTTTGAGCAATTTCCAAAGAAGAAGATTACCCGTTCCAGGTTAGAAGGGACAAAGCCGTTGATTTTGTCTTGGGAATGGCAACGAATGTTGGTTCTATTACAGTGCGGCGTAGGAGAAGGAAGTAAGATGAAGTTGGGCTTGTACTGGAGGGTTGTTGATGGAGGTTTGAGGTTTAGTGGTAGTCTTCTAGGTTGTTGTTGCAGAAGAGAAGAAGCTAATGAATCCATTCCACACTAACTTTGCTTGGATTATGAAACTGAAAGCGAAGGGCAAGAACTAAAATATAAAATTGGAAGAACAAAAGAGAAAACTATTCTAATCTAAGACATGCAATGGGAGCAACATTTGGGCCAGACTGGTTCCCGTTTGGTCGGTTCTAAGCCATGTATAACGGTTCAATCTCATTTTAATTGGGCTTCAAATTGGTGTGAGGCTCAAATAACATTATTTTGTGAAAAATAATTTTATTTTCCATTTTTAAATTTAAAAATAAAAATAAGCCAAAAAATTTAAAAAACTAGAGTCAAAAAAAGTTGAGAATTATATTATTTTTTATAAAACCACTAACTTGTAATTGGGAGACCTGTTACTTCTATTATGTGTCACCATGTGCTCAAGTCATTTCAGGCATTCGTTACAATAAATTGGATGAGTAGGATTGCTTGTGCACATAGAGGACAATATTGAGGGAACAGATGATCTCCATCCCTTGTAATTGATGTTAGGGATGATAACGAGTCGGTCCTTAATTTTTAAAAAAATTAAAAGTGCAACATATTTTCTTAATTTGGTTCGAGCTTAAACTTGACTTATTAAAAACAGTTGAATTTAAATTTATAGGTCGATCTATTCTCATCTCTAATTTCAGCCTTATCATCTAATATAGGGTAAATTGGGGACAAAGTATTTATCAAGGGCCTTGACTTATATCCCAAGATAAAAACCTAATTTGTATCCAATCAAGCCCAAGTACATAGTAAGTCCTAATAGGTAGACATATATGTGTTAAGAAGAAATATAAAACCAAAATTTACTCTTTTTTATATAATAATGAACTCTATAATAATTATTATTTATTTATATATAAATTAATTAATGAGTGGGTAAATTAAAATTAAATAATATATTTGATTTGATTAATATTTATAAATTTAATATATCGCTATTTTTTGTCAAACGATTCAATTGCAACAGTTTCATAAGGGCCTATTGCTGCTCAACCATGCCTACAAGTTTCCTGGCCTTTCTTGGTTGCATAAGATTTGATTTCACCTTTTTTTAAGGCCTTACGAGGGGTTAAGTGGTATCAGAACCACCAGGTTCGACTTGGATTTGTCCAACATCGTGAGTTCAAATTTCAAAAAATCAATGTAGGCATGGAACTCGTACACCCTAGGGGGCTGACGCTTCGCCGAGAGGGATATATTTACGATTTAATTTTACCTCCGCTTGTAAGGCCTTACGGGGCTTAAGTGAGGCATGTGGGTATAAGTTCCCGGCCTTTCTTCATTGTATAGGAATGCATACTTTTTCTTATTGATAGAGCAAGCAAGCACACGCACATCAAACAAAAAGTAGATTCTAAGTCAAGATATGTCTTGAAAAAAAAATTAAAATAATTAAAAAGTCTTTGAGGAACTTCTTTAAAGATTATAATTAGTATAGTTGGTGCTCATTACCCTCCTTTTAGTTCTGTTTTTTCCTTATAATTAAAGTTGATTTGATGCTTGCTTTTGTTTAATCTTTGACTTAACTAGCTAATAAGTTACGTGTGCTTAATGTTAATCGTTAGGTTCACAATCAACATCAGAACAGAAGCTTTTCAATGCCTTAACGCATCCCAACTTAATACCATAAACTTACGATTTTTAACAATAGAAGACTTATTATAAGAAAGTTACAAATTCTTGGACTGTTGAACAAAATAAGAACTACTTCCTTGAATCCTCCGACAACAACCTCTCAGTAAAAGTTTTGCTTATACGTAAGATCTCCAGAGATCCAAAGATACTTAGTTTTACACTTAATTTTTAGAAAGATTGTTTCTCACATATCCAAATGAAAAAAAAAGTATAATAAAATTAATAATAAATACTTATTAAAATAATAAAGTAATGATAAAAATAAAAAAATAGACATAAAAGATAATAACAAATATAAAAACCAATATATACAAATAAAATTATAAAAATAAGTAACAAAATAAATAGTACAATAAATTCAAATCAAATTTAAAACAAATAAACTGGTACAGCTATCGCCTACAACCAAATTAATACCAAACTCGAGCAATGAAAAATATAGTTAGTAAAGAGTTGAGATCATTCTCACGATAAATTTTAACGGTACAAGTTATACAAATTTAAAACTAAAACAAATTGGGAGGTTTAATTAACGTAAATTTAAGAAATTAAAAATGGCAGAAATAAAAAATGAATAAAAATAATCAGATTTAAAAATTCAGTAAACAAACCTTAGTTTCGGGTCACCTACGTTATCAAACTAATATGAATCCTCGATATAAAACTCAGTCCATTAACAAACATTCATTGGGTGATGTTTTCTCTTAAGATTAAATGAATAGAAACATGTATTCTAAACATTCTTATTAGTCAATAACTTAGATATGATCTTAAGTTTAATTGATTAATAGCTTTAAGAACTAAGAAACTAATGAACAAGACAACACATATACAACATGCATTTAATCAAGTTAAGCATCTTCTTAGAATTTGCAAACTCTAATGTAAAGATGGTAATCATAATTGTCACTTTGGATTAGCAAAACTGAACGTCAAATCTACTAATCTGGCTATAAATTAAATAAATCAATTCCTAGTTGCACACCCTAGAAATCAATCAATTCAATCATGAAAAGCAATTTGGAAGACACTTAATACTCATCAATGAAATAAACTTCCTTTAGAAATCTCACATATACTAGATGATAACGTAGTTCCCTTCAACTAAGAAGAAAGATTTAGCTACTTATAACAAAAGTAAAAACCAACAGAAGAATAGCAAAATATAAAGTCTTCATTCCTGGTCTTTTTCTAGAAAATACAAAAAATCCTAAAAAAACCAGAAACTATTGCAGAAATATAAATCACTAATGCCTAACGTGAACAGTGAAAATCTTTTTTAATGATTTTCAATGTCCTCTCTCTTCCCTCCTGTCGTAATCTTCAGCAGATACACTCCTCCCATCTTCAAGTCGCAGATCCCCATTAGTAAGGCAACAACTTGATTCCCAAAATCATGAAGATCTTAGGTGGATCGAATTTGATTTCAAATCAGATTATGCAGATAATGTTTTTCATTGCACGTGCCCACACTTAGTCAATTATTTTTCTGCCAGTTGGGAATTCGAATTGTCTTTACTTTCCTTACATCTTTTTGATCTAATTTCATCTTTTATGTGTTTAAAATAATCTGAGAACAATTAAGAAACAAATCCATTAATTTTGAATAACAATTTCAACATATTAAAGAGATTGATATCCAAAATTAGCACAAATAATTTAACAATTTGCAACTCAATGTCACTTTCATCACCATTTGATTCATCAGTTACTTTTAATGTCATTCCTTTTCTGTAGAAGGATCCTTCATCTCGCCTAAGCTCGATTTCATTGATCATCAAATTTTCTTGCCACCAATCGAGTGAAATAGTGTCTAGATCCTTACAATTTCTAGAGTTGTCACCTTAGGTCTCCATTCCTTTGGCATCGATCTTAGAATCTTTGTTACAAGCTCATCATTGGGATATATCTTTCCCAAGTTCTTTAAGGCTATGATGATGTTATTGAACCATCCGAAGAATTCATTTACGTTTTCCTCCCTATTTCGTGCCAATAACTTTGTATTGAAGCACTAAAAGGCTTATTCTATGTTTCTTTACCTCATTCGTTCATTCAAAAGTGACTTGTAATTTATCCCACATCTCCTTTGTTATAGAACAGTAAGATATCTTCTCATATTCTTCTAGAGATAGTGCACAGATCAGATGATGTTTTGTTTTAGCATTTAGCTGTGCATTTCTTCTGTCAGCATCAGTCCATACTTCTACATTTTTTGAAGCGGGAAGTGTAGTTCCAACTCTGATGGCTTACCAGACTTTAATATCTACATATTGGAGATAGATTGTCATTCTCTCTTTCCGGTATGAGTAGATGTTCCCATTGAAGTAAGGAGGCTTTAAAATAGATTGTCCTTCAAGGCTTCTCAAATTATTTAGCATGATCTATCATGTGTTGTAAAACACAATAAATGTGAAACCTTGCTCTGATACCAAATGATAAAGTAAACATACATAAGAGGGGGTGAATTGTGTGTAAAAAGAATTCAAAGTACTTTCAAATTGATAAGATCCTACTAAAAAATTAAATTTATAAATAGACGGGTCCTATAAACTTTCAAAAAGATCCTGTTAAAGCTCAAAATGAAACGAGCCTATTAGACGATAGGAGCCTTCTAAACAATAGGAGCCTGCTAAACAATAAATCCTGTTAAAACACTTTAAAACAAAAGGTGCCTATTAAAACTAAAAATAACCTCTTGCACGTTAAAAACAGAAGGAGTCTATTATAAAAGTGAATGAGCCTCTTGCAAATATAAAACATAAACATTATAATGCAAAAATCTAAAGTTAAGAAGAAAGAAAGAATGACACAGTCGATTTATACTGGTTCAGCTTATAACCCAAGCCTACGCCCAGTCTCCAAGTATTCGACTTGAGTGTTCACTAACATTCCAAGTAGTAATTTGACGAGCCTCTTCAAGCAAACAAGTACATATTTTTCAAGGTTCTTTAAGCTTTCACACTATTAGTATTTAACTAGTCTCTACAAGCTCTCAATAAATCAAAAAGTTATTTGCTCAACATGAGCTTCAATAATTTCTCTCAAGAAGAATTTTCACTTTCTAAGGCACAAGAAATCTGATAAAGGTATGACTTTCAAGGGTATTGATGCCTTTTATGTATTTTAAAAATCTAGCTTCTTAACTTCTTCTTCGCAACTGCAGTGGCTCTTTCTTAAATAGACATTTTCTTCAACTAGTCGTTGCTTTCTAATTTGAGTTGACTTTGTATCTAACAAAATTTCAATATCTTCTCTTTTAGAATTTTCCAATCTTTAAACGTTAGAATATATCACGGAGCTGATTGTTGAATTATTTGATTAGTAGGATCCTTTCGAATATCGTAAAATAAATAAGATAAGTCCATTAGGAAGGTTCCTATACAAGGAAATAAATCTAATGAGATTAACAAGATCCTTCTGGATATTGTAAAATAAATAAGGTAAGACCATTAAGACGATTCTCACAAGAAGGAAAACATTTATCCTATGATTTTATTTCCTTTTAAGAATTATATCGTTGCTTATAGAAGAAAATAAATCTAATTGAATTTTGAGATATTATATAGTTATCATCAAAATCATTAATAATAAACCTTGAGCTAACAAATGTCTCCCTTTAGTCTTGTTTCATATTTTTTAATTAATCGAAGTGCATTTTTTATATGAGCAGTTTACAAGCACCACCGAGGATGTGATGGAATAAAGTAGTGGTTACAGAGTAATATAATTGCCCCTATATTATACTGAGGCTAAGTACAATATAGCTAATTAACTGGTTCAAAGGACCTCATCCTTAGTTTGTCTAATCCCATCGAGTTTGTATAGCTGAAGCTTCAAACAACTCCAAACCATTCAAGGAAAAAAGTAGTATCTTTCACTTTCATCATCTCACTGGAGAGGATAAAGTAGAGTTGAATAATTTGGTCCCAGTCTACATGTTTGCCTTCATATAGTAGGCTGCACCTTGCTTTACATATGTTCCAAGTTGTGGTCATAAACAACAACATCCAAAATTTCTTGAGACAACTAATAGCAGTCACCAATACTGTCCAAAACTCCATTGTTTTTGAAAATCCAAAAGGATGTTGTTTCAAAAAGATCTAGTTCAGCCGCAGTTGCTTTGAACTATATCTATGGTTGCTTGATATAAAACAACTGAGTCAGTAACTGTAAATTTTCTAGCATAAACGAAAATTGAAAAATTAAAGGCAAAATAAACAAATCAACACCCAAAACTTGTTAATGTAGTCTGGCAAACCTTGCCTATGTCTGCGACGCCCTCACCTAACTTAAACAACTTTCACTTATGATACAACAGTAGTTTTACTCCAGGCATTACAGAGTCGACTCACCCTACATTTGAGACTACCCTCATCCTCACTGCCCATAAAAGTAAATCATACCGGATAACACAACCAACTCGTGTTAACCTTAATAAAGAATTTTCTCAACAATGTTTGATAATAAAGATGATAATAAAACAACTCAAGTGGTTGAATTAATAAAGAACATAAACAAAGACACTTAGAGAAAGAAAACAACTTCCCTAACATAGTTTTGTCAATGAAAGAATAGGAAGTTGTCTATCGCAAAATCTGTCGTGAAGCTTCAATATCGTCACTGAAAAATCCCTCGCATAGTAGTAGAAAAATCACCAACAAAATAAACGTTTCATCACCAAAACGTTGCAAACGATAGAGCTTCAACCACACGAAAAACTTCTAGAGTTTTTCCACAAAAACACGCACATCAACAAAACTAATGATAGCCACGAAAACACTAACAATCAATACCCAATCAACCCAACAAAAATCATGCAAATGACTAGGAACAACAACTGCTTAGATCTCAAAAATTTCTGGAGTTTTCGTACACCAAAAATTGCAAATGAAACTCACAAAATCAACACTCCATCGGCAATGAATGGCGCAACAAAAATCACACAAAACACCAGAAAAATCAGCTGCCAAATTGCACATACTCAACCACCAAGACAACCCTCAATTGTCATTAAAAATTTGAAGAACCCATAGCTGCTGAAATCACACACATTCAACAAACGTACAACGCTCGATAATCACGTCATCCTTAACGGAAAGATCAGCAACACATTAAGATAATATCCCCAAAAATCTCCAACTGCCAAGTCACTATATGCCCATCGTTCCTCCACAAAAACGACACTACTTTAGCCCACATGTCACATAAATCATAGCCAAAAACAGCTAAAAATATTCAAAACAAATCTCTAAAGATATTTCTATCTTAGATAGCCATTATCCCAAAAATAAGCTATATATTAAATCCCATCTTGATTAGAATTTTTAAACCTAATCAACTTTATCTTGAAGGAGTCCCACATAAATCTAAGTCTAATTTCAAATAATGCCCAACATTACATAATAAGATATAATAACATATATCTTAACAGCTTTGAAGAAAACATACCAACGCTTGTTTACCCAAGACATAAACTTACACGATAGAGACCATCATAGCTTGCAATGTAGCAATGTATGATCTACGGTTTCCTCATTGTCATTACAGAATATATAAGCCAAATTCGTGGATTCAGTA
This sequence comes from Erythroxylum fimbriatum, assembly GCA_026770325.2. Classification (NCBI taxonomy): domain Eukaryota; kingdom Viridiplantae; phylum Streptophyta; class Magnoliopsida; order Malpighiales; family Erythroxylaceae; genus Erythroxylum; species Erythroxylum fimbriatum. The sequence goes on from JANZLH020000380.1 coordinate 288,113, forward strand.
ACCCCTCTACGAGATAGAAATACTTTTGTAGGTAATTTATCTTTGGCAATAAGCTATAAAAAAACTTTGATCTTAAGGAAAACTTCCTTTTTTCTCCAGATCAGATTTGTCATATTGTTACTGGTTGTATTCTCTGCACTTTGAAATTCCTAGATATATGAATAGAGGACGAATATTGTGTTTTTTTATCAGCCAAGAGGGAGTGCCTTATTTTCCAGCAATAGGGGTATGAGCATGGGAAAGATTCAACATTAGAACCAACTCTTGTATTTCTCTTTATCTCAAATCTATAGTCTCAAATACCAGCTATTCAAGTTCCAATACCCTATTTCTGAAATCTTTGCATGTTTGTTGTTTGTGAGACAAAATAGACGAGGAGATAAGTCTCCAAGCCCAGCAGTCTTGCCAGATGTTGGTGAGTTTCCTTCCCCGATTGTTACACAAATCCTACAGGAGATAAACGCCTAGTAGAGATCGGAGCAGCATCCCTGAATGGCCTTTAAAAGGAGTGAAATATTTTTGTTCATGGCCTTAGGTAAAGAATGAACAAAGCAGAACCTGTATTTACTATATAGCAATTTCTACCAAAAACCTTGGGAGTTTTCTTGTAACCTCCAAATCTATTTGAAAAGTTTTGCAACATTCTTTATATGTGGTTTTGGTAGGTTAACCGGCTTACGTGGCTGCGGTTCAGAGCCTGGCCCAAATCTAAGGAATTGTCCCTTTGGTCTGCCAGG
>JANZLH020000380.1:303775-317379 GCA_026770325.2 Erythroxylum fimbriatum
TAAACAATCTCGCCAACTAGAAAGCATGCTTGGAAGAGCAGCAGAATTGTCCCAGTGCGACCTTAACAGACGCGAGTGATCAGGATGAGTTGTCCAAGCAAGCTCGAACCTAAACGGAGGAGCCCCAGCGAAATGAGGAGGAGAAGGCGTTGGACAAACAAGGATCGGGTGATGATCCGACCGAACCCGAGGTAAGTGGCGAACGGTAGTCGCAGGATAAGAATCGCACCAATCAATCTAAAACTACTTATCGAGCACCAGTCGAAAAAGAAAACAACTCTTCTTCTCAATGCAGGAGACGATTTCATCTCAATCCTTCCACCTTCATCTAACATAAACATTACAGGGATCGCATGTGGTCCAGGCCATGGCATCAGGTATATACACATGAATTGCTGGAATTAATCAGTTCATTGTTCAAGAAAATGTTCAAAATTATATCTTAAAAAAAAATTGCAGCGTTGGAAGCATAGGGAAGGATGGAGAGTACGGTGAAGTAGAAAATGTCTATGTCACTCATTCTACTTTCACTTCTGTTACCAGTGGAGCTAGGATTAAGACATGGCAGGTAATATTAGAACCACTAAACCAAAAATCATTCAGGGTGTTTTCCTTTCAAAAACTTTCGTTTCGTTTGTTTGACAGGGAGGGAAAGGATTTGTCAGGAATATCCTGTACCAGGATATAAAACTCGTGAACTCTTCCAATCCCATTGTGATTGATCAATTCTACTGCCCCGAAAGAAACTGTGCTAATAAGGTAATTAACGTCAGAGATTGAAATCTAACCTTATACGAACATTAATCAGGAGAGCACCAACATTTATCGTAATCCTGTCTCTTTTAACAGACTGATGCTGTTGCTGTAAGTGACATTTCCTTCATAGGATTTAGTGGGACAAGCTCCTCTGATGTTGCAGTAGAAATAAGTTGCAGCCAAAACTTGGCTTGCAAGAATATTATTGTCAGCGACATCAATATTACTTCTGGAGTACCAAACAGGAAGGTTTATGCCACAGTCTTCAATGCTTATGGAAATTCTTATGATACGAATCCTCAAGTGCAGTTGTTGCGTAATTAACCTTCAAAATAGAGAAAAGAGCTTTGAGAAATTTGTTTAGTCAAATCGTAAGTGTGATTCTGACTTTACTGTGGATTAGGAGGAGGAGATGGTTAAGCTTACATAAACATCATAAATGGCTTCCTTCACAATAATTTGTATTCCTTACAATAATTTGTAAGCAAATTTTGACATTTGCTCTTAGAATGAAGTAAAGAAGCAACTATTTGAAACTTTGTTCATGATGCTCTTTCCATCAATTTTAGTTTGATTCTAAGCATTAGAGTCCACTACATATGATTTAATTTGAATAATATGTAATTAATATGAATAATAAATTATTATGCGTTAATTTATAATTGCTTAGCGAATATCTAAATAGTCTTATATTTTCTTGTTATTCAAAGATATTTAGTATTTACTCAATTTCACTTGGCTCATAAAATATTCCCCTTAAAAAGTATCATTTCATATTACAAAAGAAATTATAAATGACAAAAAATGTCAAGCTTCAAGCTGAGCTTGAGCTTCGACTTGGCTTGAAGTTTAAAATTTTTAAATAAAATGATGTCATTTTTAATTTTTAAAAATTAAAAATATATTTAATAAGGTTTGACACTTAAATAATTCTAAAAGTATTATGATCTCTATGACTGATTTTATAATATTATTTAATTATTATATGATTATTTTTACCTATTTTCTAAAAAATATATTATTATTAATTCTAATATAAAGTAGTGTTGAAATTATAAATAAATGAAAAAAAAGAATATGATGAAAGGAGTCAAGTGGTAATTAAATAATAATACATCATAAGTAATATGATTAAAATAAAAAGAGGTTTATATTATAATACAATTAATCCATAAAAAATAAAATGACGAATTTACTGAATTTATTATGCTTTGGAAAGTTTTGTATACCAAATTTATTTTGCTATGGAATGGAAAGTGTTTGCATTAGCAAAATAAAACACCAGCAGGAAGCCCTCCTTTTCTTGGATCACTCACTCCTACAACCTTAGCATTCAAATCCTGAAGAACAACGAACTGGCAAATCGTTCCACCACCAAGGCCTTGTAGGACATGGCCTCTTTTCTTAAGGAATGCCCTGATATCACCTGGAACTTCAAAGTGTTGATTATATGGCGTTGTCCAATTCTCATAATTCAACACGTTGGGTTCCAGCTGCATGACAAGAACAATCTCTCAATTACTTGATTCTGAATTGTTGACTCGTCAGATGGTCTGTCATTTGTGGACTATTGCAGTTCCAATCGATATAAGAAAAAAGTGTAATTCAACACAAACCTGATGATAGAATCTTGGAGCTAGGACCGAAGAAAGTGGATCCATTCCCCTGGCAAAATGATTCAAAAAAACTTCTATAGTTCCTGCAATTATCATGCCTCCGCCACTGGCACCTACTACAGCTTTTAGTTTCCAGTTCTGCAGAATAACAAATTTCAGTGACAGAACATTAAAATAATCGAAACCGTCAAATTTCATCAACACATGCACTCTCATTAAGCTCACACCTTCAGGACTATGGTTGGAGACATGGATGATAAAGGCCTCTTTCCAGGGCTAACGAAATTGGAAGGTGCAGGAGGTGGAACATTCGCTGGTGTGTTGTTTGTAGGCATTGAGAAATCATCCATTTCATTGTTCAGGACGATACCGGTTGTAGAAGACAGCATTAATGAACCAAAGTAGTAGTTCACTGTATTAGTCATGGACACTGCATTTCTCTCTCTGTCAACAATGGACACATGGCTCGTCCCATGATCCTGTATCTGATTCCATCTGTTTTAACAATATTCAACAATCTCCTGAAAACCTGGAAAAATTTTCCGATATGTAATCCAATTTCTGAAAGTTATTTACCTTCCACCATAGTATTGTGGATCAAAAGTCATGTTGTCCAATATGCTTTTCTTCAGCTTTTTTGCAAATTCAGGAGAAAGCATGTCAGAAACTACTTCAGTCACATTAACAAAATCTGGATCACCTAGATTCATCCTGACAGCAAACGCATGTTTTAAAGCCTCAATCTGTCTATGGATTCCGAGGGGACCAGACACGCCTGAAGGGACTCCATATTGAGCAAGAATGTTCAGAATCTGTAACATTAGCAAATTATTTTGTGGTTCATAGCTTGTTATCTTAAGAACAAAGTAAAAAAGCAAGACCAAAACTCACCAACATCATAGCAGCACCACCAGAAGAAGGAGGTGGCATACCAAGTATTGTGAGATCTTCAAAGTTGGAAGATAATGGATCAGTGATTTTTACTCGGTATCTCCTTAAATCCTCCATTGTCAAGATCCCACCAGCTTTCTGAACCTCTTCTACCAATCTTAATCCTAATGATCCATTATAGAAAGCTTGTACTCCTTGTTTAGCAATTCTTCTGAGTGAATCAGCAAGTTTCTTGTTGTAAACCATATCACCTGCCTGCAATAGACTTCCATTCGATGAACCAAACACTTCTCTAAGCCCCTTATCTGCTAAAATTCCTGCACTCGTAGCATTCATCTGCATCTTAAGGTATGGTGAAATCCTAAATCCGTTGCGTGCGAGCCTTTCAGCTGGAATTACTAGCCTTTCCCACGGAAGGTTTCCATATTGTTCCCAAGCCTTGTGGAGTCCTGCAAGTTCTCCTGGAACTGCTATGGATAGTACGCCAGTAGCTTTTAGAGTAGCATTGCCACCATACATGTCCTGAAACATAAAATTTTAATCAAACTTTAACATGTATATCCATTTGTCAGCAATGCAACCGGTAAATATAATAAATAGTCTGAGTCCAAGTCAGATCAAGTTTAATTTAACCCGTTGATTTCATATTGATCTGACTCAAATATAATATCTTGAACGTGAATCCGAATTCTACCGAATCCAAATGCTCAAATTTAAATCAGAAGTCAGTCAAACTAAACTTGGTTCATTAATTTCCGGTGATGATGTTACCTTGGAAGCTCGCAGAGGGGCAACTTCTCTCATATCAATGGCTTTGGCCTCCCCATTAGCTTCCCTGACTAGCATAAAAGCTCCGCCGCCGATTCCGCTGGAAGCAGGGCTGACAACTCCCAAGCAAAGTGCTACAGCCACTGCTGCATCAACCGCATGACCTCCTTCACGAAGAACTTCACTACCTATCTTTGAACATCTACCATCGTCGCTGGCTACGACTCCATGGTTAGCGACAATTTCCTGTCGCCGGTACTTGGTCGTTGAATCTCGTCGAATGTCAAGGCTTGAAGTGGCAGGCAACAGCAGTAAGAAGAGAAATGCAATCTTTCGCCATAACGGCGGTAAAGCTAACAACAGCAAAGGAAACAGTCCTATCATCACAGCAAAAATCGAAGAGAGCTATAAAAAAATATATGTTTTTGTGAATTAAAGTAGATGGTTGTACCAATCCTTGAAGAATTCATCTTCTTTATCAATTAATGTTAGGATCAGGATTCATAGTTGGTGACAGGATCTTGAGCAAGTACTCACTTTTAGGATGTTTCTAATACTCACTTATATAATGATTGAGCTTAAATCACTGGAATTAAACTATTTAAATGTGATTAAATTTGACCATAGAGTCAACAACCCAAGCCCAATTTGACCGGGCCTCGAGTTTACTTTTTTTCCAAAAAAGGGCCTCAAACTTGACTCGGACTTGAGTTGTCCAGGTCCAGCTCAGCCTGAAGCTTGACAACTAAAAAAGATGAAGTCATTTTGCAAAAAATGATGTCATCTTTTTTTCTAAATTAAATAAATTTTTAAAAATTGGGTTGGATCTTTTTGAAATTCTTCAAGTTTTCTACAAGTTTTAGTGAGTCCAACCTGGCCCAGGTTAGTTCGATTCAAAGCTTACGGGTTTGTCTCGAGTTAACCGAGTTTCGATTCGAATTTGAAGTTTTTTAATTTTTTAATGATTTGGCAACTAGACAATCAATCTTTATCTATCTAAATTGTACTTACTCAGTATCAAGTAACAAGATTAAATTTAATGTATTTTTACTTTAAATTGTTCATTTTCTTTAAAATAAAAGGAGTTACTGCAACTTAAATTTACAACTTCTTAAATTAGAAAGTTTGCAAGAGATCACAAATGAAACTAGACAAGCAACTTAGAGTAAAGATTAGGGATGACAAGTCCAATTCTAAGCCCAAGCTCAACTCAATTCCACATGCCTTGTATTTTAACGAACGTAGATAGTTTTTGGGCTAACAAAAGCACATTTTGTCTCTTGAAGTTATTAAAGAAGCTAAAAGCAAAGCAACTTCTGAAGTTTCAGTGAGGCTCCCGAGTGCTATATTTCGAAAGCTGAGTACCAAGAAACCATATGTATACGTGACAGATAGCTTCTTATGTTCAGTGGTTTATATATGATATGATATGACATGATTAAGGAAACCGAGAAGGGAAAGAGAAAAACTCACTTGGCATTTCGTCTTCTTCTTCTTCTTCTACTTTCTGTGAAGCCAGAAGCCTCCAGCTACTTATAAGTTATGGTGGAGTCTAAACTTTTAACCCTATTTCTAAGTCAAAGAAACCACTTGGAAATACCGATGAAGGTGCTTGTTGGTCAAAAAGCTAGTAGGTAGTTGGCTTTTATTCTCATCAGGACCAAAACAGAAACAAACAAAGTTGAGTCTCGTGCAAAGTTTTGAAAATTGGACCGGACGTCGAACCGGAGACTTTACTGATCACCGGTTTGATCGATTCGACCGGTTCAACCACCAGTCGAATCGGTGTGATATCATAATTACGCAATAATTATATTTAATTATATATAATATTAGTAATATTGAAAAAATAAAAAATAAACCAAATAATATAAAAAAATATTTAAAAATAAAAAAATAAAAAATTTATTGAACCAGTGGTCGAACCGGTTCGACCAGTCTCAGTTCAACCGGTCAATTGACCGGTTTCTACTGATTCAATTAGAGACTGATTTTTAAAGGTCACCGGGTCCGGATAGCCGACCAGTTACCGGTCGAACCAGCCGGTCCGGTCCAGATTTCAAAACCATGGTCCCATGAAAATGGACATTTGGATCTGCTAGTTCTGTGCAATTTTCACATTATAATGAGTATGACCCTTATTTTTCCAGAGGGTTTACTTCGTTTTTTAATTTAAGAATATTACAATACGATGCATGTGCAGAATCTTCTTTGTCCCACCAACTTTCGTAAACAAATCTGTCTTCCTTTCCCTGTCCCTACTCAGTACCTAGCCCATCTGAGTCGTCCATTTATTTGTTTACCAGAAGAGGATAGGTACTGAGTAGGGACAGGGAAAGGAGGACAGAGGATCCTCTTCTGGTAAACAAGTTCATCGTTAAGAAAAACTGAAATGCCGACACTGTAAGTTGTCTTGATCAAAGAATTCTATCTAATTCTCTGAACCTGCCGTCCAGTTCTCAATTTGTCTAATCAGTCATTGGTAATTTCTATACATAATTAGTACAAAGTTGATGTCAACGAATGATGGCAAAGGTGGCTGTTCCCGTTTTTCACCCTGTACCTACATTAATAGATGGATAGATGGAGGTGGACAATGGAAAATTTGATCCCACGAATGATTGTTTGGTATAGTGTTGTGATTCAATGGAATTTGCTGATAAAATTCAAACATTAAGTCAATGTTTCATATGATTTTAAATTATGATAAGTTTGAGTAATTAAATTTGTACTTTGCCAATGTCAACAAATGACAACGCGATGTTGAACAAATTTGTCCCGACCCCAATTTAGCCTACCATTTTGCCAAACATTTGTTACATAACTCAAATTTAGATAATTGTATATAGCCAGATTAGGGTTAGGTTTAACAAATATTTTAAAAAATGAATTACTTTAATCAATTTTACATTAAAAATTTTAAATTAGTAATATTTTAATTCAGCTTTTAATTTTCTGATTAGATTAATTAATTTAAGAAGGAAAAATTGATGCTTTTTAAGTAATTTTATAAAATTAAAAATTAATTAAAAAGCATCAATTTTTCCTTCTTAACTTTATCTAAAAGAACATTGTTAATAGTATAACTGACCAGCATGAGCAATCCTAGTGTGACCTCGTCGACTGTCATGAACTCCTCCTCCCATTTCTTGAGTTCACGTTCCACATCCACCTGCTTTTGGCAGTATTTCATCACCAACTCCGTCGTATCGCTCCTGACGAACGGGATGACAATTACGCGTCTGGGTCAATTGGAGCTGGTCAATCTTTAAAATTTTCAATAGTTAAAGATTTTCTCTAATTTTTTAAAATTATTTAATTTTTAACTGATATTATAATACCGATTGAGCATTTTAAACATCAAATCTCTTATCTTATTGATTTAACTTCTCACGTAATTTTTAAAACATTAGATTTAATTAAAGTTTTTAGAAAATTTTAAGTTTATGTCTGGGCCATAAATTTTTAAATTTAATCTCAATCTATAAGCTCATATATTTTAAAAATAATGATTACACAAAAATGTATAGTTTTTTTAATTATTTATTAAAATAAAAATAAAATAAATCTATAAAATTACTTTGAAATAAAAAGTATAATCTCTTATAATAACATATGCAAAATATTAGTCATAATTCATGATAAAATTAAATTAGATAAATAATTATCAAAACTAATAGTTTTGATAAAATCTAAATATTACAAAATATTGTATGAATATCATTTAATTTAAAATAAATATTAAATAATAATTATAAAGTAAAGTTGTTATAAGTCACTTGTAAATATTGAATCAGAATGAGAATTTCACTTATTTGCATATCTTAAACTTAACCTTTAAATTTTCATTTAATTTTTAAATTCAAAATTAATTCATAAACTAATTCCTTAAATCTAAATCTTTTAATTTTGAAATTTAACCCATTGAACCAAATAAACCTAGTCAATTTGTACAAATCTAAATTCAATCCCTTATGAACCAGGTATATATATATATAACATACTTTATGCAATTTAAGCTTATTTTTATTTGCAATTGCATTACATTGAAGAAAAAAGAACAAATATATATTATATAAATTATGGAATATATGTAATAATTCATAAATTAGGTGGTTCCTATTGAATTTTCAATGTGGGCAGAGTGTAGAGCCCATTAACAAGAATTGGGCTTGGGTCAACCATTGCTAAAATAACTAGAATTAGTTATTTGGATAATTGACCCTTACCACTTATAAACCCTTTAACATTTACATGTTTAGTCAATATGAGATACTCTAACACTCCCCCTCAAGTGCAACTAGGACTGAACATCCAATTGTCACTTGAAATATACGCAGTGGTAACCGGATCGGGCCGTTGGGACTGGACATCCAAACAGACAACTGAGAAATTAATAATCTGGACCAAATCTGCTCTGATACTATATTGAATTTTTAATATGGGCAGAGTGTATAGCTCATTAATAAGAATTGGGTCTGGGTCAATCATTGCCAAATAACTAGAACTAGTTGTTTGGATAGTTGACCCTTACTAGTTATAAACACTTTAACATTTTCATGTCTGGTTAATATGAGACACTCTAACACTCCCTCTCAAGTGCAACTGGGGCTAGACATCCAGTTGTCACTTGAAATAAACACAGTGTAAACACACGTTAATTGATGTACAATACCATGATGAGCAAAAAATTCTTGCATTTGTTTTAAAGTGAATTCAAGGCCATTATCAGTACGAATTCCTTTAACCCTAATTCCAAATTGAGTTTCAACCATATTGTAGAAAGTTGTTAAAGATAAATATGTGTCAAGTTTTCGGTTCATAAGATAGACCCAAGTAGCTCTAGAGTGATCATCAACAATAGAAAGGAAGTAATGTGCACCAGTATAAGAAGGTGTATTGTATGGACTCCAAATGTCGCAATGAACCAAATCAAAACATGCTTTAGTTCTATTCAAGCTTATAGGAAAAGGAAGTTTGCTTTGTTTTGCTCGGTGACAAGCATCACAACATTCATTAATGAGCTTACAAGTAGAAACAAAAAATGCAAGGAATAAGAGAAAGCTTATCAAAAGGCATATGACCAAAACGTTGATGCCATACGTTTAAGGGTGTAGCACCGATATTAGCACATAGCACAATAGATAGATAAATGTGTTTGAAGTAATAAATTACATTTCGAAGCTCACCCCTTCCAATCAATCCCCTCGTGACAAGGTCCTATAAAACATAAAAAGTTGGAAAGAAAATTACAGCACAATTTAATTGTTTTGCTAACTTGCTGACATAAAGTAAATTGCATTTAAATTCTGGTATATAAAGCACATTTTCAAAAATAATGTCAGATGAAAGTCGAACACTACCAAGACAAGAAATAGAACGACTAGTACCATCAGGTAGTCGTACAGGCAAAGAATCATGGGATGATTGAATATCACAAAGATTAGTTTTCATAGCAGTCATATGATCAGATGCACCACTATCCACTATCCATTCATGTTGTGTGTTTTGAGTTTGTGTAATCTTACCAGCGAGATTGGCAACACTGCCTTGTTTATCAACATTTAAAAAAGACATAAGCTGGTCATATTGTTCTTTTGTCAAACCTTGAATTGGAGAAGAATCTGATGGGATAGACGTTGTGGTGGTGGTGTTTGCGTAGGTGTTATTATGACGATATTTGAATTGATTTGTACGAACTTTTGAGTTTGAAACACCTCGATCTGATTTCCCCCGTTGCTGCCAGTTAGGAGGGTACCCAACCAATTCATAACAACGATCTTTAGTGTGTCCTGGCTGATGACAATGATCACAGTAATACCTACCAACCAATTCATAACAGCGATCTTTAGTGTGTCCTGGCTGATGACAATGATCACAATAATACCGACTATTTGATTTTGACACTTGACTGTTGCGCTGGTTTGTATGAACATGAAGAGCTGCTGCTTCAACAGGAAGGGTGCGTGAGGTAACCAATGTTTGTTGCTTTTCATCCCTGGCCACAAGAGCATAAGCTTTGTTGAGAGTGGGAAGAGGGTCAGTGCTTAAAATTTGAGAGCGAACAGTACTGAATGCATCACTAAGACCAAGTAAAAATTGGTGAACTTTTTCTTGTTCACGTTCACGAACAAACTCCTTAGCAACTCCACAAGTACAATTTGGTATAGTAGAATAAGAACCAAGTTCATTCCAGATGCCTATTAATTTGGTGAAGTATGCTGCAACAGAGAGGTTCTCCTGAGAAGTCATGGCAAGATCTCTTTTCAATTGGTGGATACGTGGTGCATTTCCTTGAGAGAATCTTTCCTCAAGATCCAGCCACATCTCTCTTGCTGTTTCTGCATAAGCCACACTAGAAAGGAGATCAGTGGCTAACGAATTGAAAATCCATGAAAGCACCATGGAATTGCACGTTGTCCATGCTTGCGAGTCTGAATCAGAAACGTCTGGTTTTGGGAGAGTCCCATCAACAAAGCAGAATTTGTTTTTGGCACGAAGAGCATTTGTCACAGCCCTCCGCCACATATGATAGTTATCTCCGGTGAGTGGACAAGAAACTAACGATACTCCTGGGTTATCAGAAGTTTGAAGAAGATACGGTGAAGTTGAATCACGTGTACTCATATTTCTGCCATGAGAAATAGAAGTATGAGAGGACATGTTCTCATCTGCCATGTCTCTGCGTAACAGATAAAAATTGCCTTTCAACACCTAGCTCTGATACCATAATAAAATATAGCTGTTAGGCTATTGTACCTCTTTATTATTGATGAATATATATACAAATATACAAGCTTCAGTCATGCCTGCGAAGAGGGAGGCGTCTATTCCTAGATGTCAGAACCTACCATATTTGACAGATGACTATTATTCTAATTAATGCTAACAAATCCTAGAAGATATTAACAAATCCCAAATCCCTGATTTACATCAATCCAATACTCCCCCTCAAGTTGGAGCATGAGGATTGATAATGCCCAACTTGCGTAAAAGATGGTGAAATTGATCTCGGCCCAAAGCTTTGGTGAAGATATCTGCTGGTTGAGTGTGAGAAGGAACATAACGAGTCTCAATATCATTGGATTGTAATCGTTCGCGGACAAAGTGACAATCAATTTCAATGTGTTTGGTGCGTTCGTGGTAGACTGGATTAGCAGCAATATGAAGCGCCGCTTGATTGTCACAGAATAACGTCATTGGGCCATCATGAAGAACGCCCAAATCAGAAAGAATCACTCGCAGCCAAAGTAATTCACTCGTCGCAGCAGCCATAGAACGATATTCAGCCTCTGCAGAGGAGCGAGAGACGGTGGGTTGCTTCTTAGTTTTCCAAGACAGTGGAGAGGAGCCAAGCATAGTGAAATATCCAGTGGTAGAACGCCTAGTCATGGGGCAACCAGCCCAATCAGCATCACAGTAGGCAGTAAGGTGAACATTACTATTAGAGGAAAGGAGAAGTCCCTGTCCAGGAGCTGACTTCAAGTAGCGGAGAACACGCATGGCGGCATGAAGATGATCATCCCGAGGATCTTGCATAAATTGGCTGAGAATGTGAACTGAGTAGCTGATTTCAGGTCGAGTAATGGTGAGATAGATGAGGCGACCAACGAGGCGACGATATTGGGACGGATCACTTAGAGGAGAACCTGATTCCGATGTCAGATGATGGTGCTGCTCCATGGGAAACGAGCAAGGTTTGGCACCAAGCATACCAGATTCCTTGAGGATGTCAAGAGTATATTTCCGTTGAGAAAGAAATATGCCTGATGGAGATTGAGCCACTTCAATACCTAGAAAATACTTCAAAGAACCAAGATCTTTAATATGGAAACAAGTGTTCAAATACTGTTTAAATTTCTGACATAGACAGGAATTAGTACTAGCAAGAATGAGATCATCAACGTAAACAAGAACAGCTAGGAAACTGTTGTCCTTGGTTAGAGTAAATAATGAATTGTCAGCTTTAGATTGTATGAAACCAAAATGAAGGAGAGCAGTTGAGAATTTGGCAAACCAATTTCGTGGAGCTTGTTTCAAGCCGTAAAGAGACTTTCGAAGTCGACAAACACGATTGTCTCCTTTCATACCAAAACCTGGGGGCAGAGACATATAAACTTCCTCATGAAGGTCACCATGGAGAAAGGCATTGTGAACATCTAGTTGATGGAGTTCCCAGTTGTTGATCGCAGCAACGGAAAGTAAGCATCTAACAGTAACTAATTTTGCAACAGGGGCAAAGGTGTCATGATAATCAAGACCTTCAACTTGAGTGTACCCCCTGGCGACAAGTTGGGCCTTATAGCGTTCAATTGTACCATCAGATTTGTACTTGACTTTGAATATCCACTTGAAGCTAATTGGTTTCTTTCCTGCTGGTAATTCTGTCAACGTCCAAGTGTGATTTCGTTCAAGAGCTGCAATTTCTTGTGCCATGGCTGTACGCCATTTTGGGTCTTGAACAGCCTGAGAAAAACTTTTAGGCTCATCTGTGCTAGAGATGGCCGCCAAAAAAGCAAAGTGTGACGGAGAAAAGCGATCATAGGAAATAAAATTAGATAAAGGATGTAAAGTACCTGAGGAAGGTGATTGGTTCAGAGAGTGAGATGGATTTATTACTTGAGTATGATGAACATAGTCTCGAAGATAAGCAGGTTCACGTCGAGTGCGTTGGGGTCGGGCAGGCGGTGTGATACTATTGGTAGGTTGGGTGTGAACAGTATCAGTATTAGTATCGAGAGATTGAGTTATGGGTTCAGGACCATCAGAAATAGGGAGAGAAATAACAGGTAAAGAAGGATCCTGATTGGGTATTTGAATATCTGTTAGAAAGGGAAATTGTTCTTCATAAAAAACGACATCGCGCGAGACAAAAATCTTTTTAGTTAGAAGATCATAAACTCGATATCCCTTTGTACCATGAGGATACCCAATGAATACACAGCGAGTAGCACGAGGCTGAAATTTATCACGAGGTTTGGAAAATTCATGAGCATAGCAAAGACATCCAAAAACACGAAGGTGAGTGAAAGTAGGTGGTTTGGAAAACAAAACTTCATAAGGGGTCTTACCGGATAGAATAGGTGTGGGCATATAATTAATAAGATATGCAGCTGTAAGAACACACTCACCCCAAAAAGAGATAGGCAAACCAGAGTGAAAACGAAGAGCACGCGCAACTTCCAATAAATGGCGATGTTTCCGTTCAACAACGCCATTTTGTTGAGGAGTGTAAACACACGTTAATTGATGCATAATACCACGATGAGCAAAAAATTCTTGCATTTGTTTTGAAGTGAATTCAAGGCCATTATCAGTACGAATTCCTTTAATCCTAAGTCCAAATTGAGTTTCAACCATATTGTAGAAAGTTGTTAAAAATAAATATGTGTCAAGTTTTCGGTTCATAAGATAGACCCAAGTAGCTCTAGAGTGGTCATCAACAATAGTAAGGAAGTAATGCGCACCAGTATAAGAAGGTGTATTATATGGACCCCAAATGTCGCAATGAACCAAATCAAAACATGCTTTAGTTCTATTCAAGCTTATAGGAAAAGGAAGTCTGCTTTGTTT
>JANZLH020000380.1:324131-336462 GCA_026770325.2 Erythroxylum fimbriatum
ATAAAATGGATAAGATATAAAAAAATTAAAAATTTGAAACATAAAATTTAATCAATTAATTAATAAATTTATTAATTTTTAATAAAAAAATTATTAAAATAAATTAAACTAAAAAATTAAAAATCAAATCAATAAAATGTATTGAATTTTTTAATCAGTTACTAATCTATTATCTTCTGATGAGTGGGGGAGGCTACGTCGATAACGAGGGAGAGTCGATGGGTATCGTGGAAGGTTCCTTGGCCGAATTATGTTAAAGTTAATATTGATGGGAGCTCTCTTGAGAATATCGGTGCTGCTGGCTTTGGTGGTTTGTTGCGAGATGAGGGTGGTCGTTGGATTGTTGGCTTCTCAGATTCTATTGGCATTGCTACTAATCTTCTTGTTGAGCTCCAAGTTATTTCTCGTGGAATTTCTTTAACATGAGATCATGATTATCGGAAGGTTCTTGTAGAGTCAGACTCTCTCGAAGCTATTCATCTAGTTCATACCACCTGTTCCCCCCTCGCATCCTTACTTCGTTATCATTAACGATGTCAAATCAATGCTGAATAGAGATTGAGATTGTTCTCTTTTTCATATCCTCAGGGAAGGAAATTAGTGCGCTGATTTATTAGCAAAATATAGATCTTCTTCGTCGAATAGTTAGCATATATGGGAGATTTCAATGTCAGGCCTTCATCAGTATTTACAAAATGATGCTCTTTCTGTCACTTTTTTGAGACATTAGTTTTCCTTATCTTTACCCGTTTCACCCAAAAAAAAAAATATATTATCTACCAAAAGTAGGAGATACGTGGAGCGCTCCCCCTTCACTTTGATCCCGTCCTAAAAAGCAACGATTTGAACCATTTATAGGTCCGTCATCTGTGTGTGTCATCATTGCTAGGTTTATTGGACCATCTTCTTACTGTTACATCATGTGTTATGTGTACAATTTACAGCATTATCAAAATCTGTTGGATATTTCCAGCGGATTTGTTGCTTTTTCACCTGAATGGCCAAACCCAATCGTCGAAACATGTGATTATGGATTTTTGTATCTATGTGGAATTATGGATGTTTCATGAAAACTTGGGAATCTTTCGAAGAGCACAACATCGTGTATCCTTGTCAGCTCCTTTACCTTATCATAATCAAACGTTCCAACAATCTCGAAAATCGTACGTCAGCCGTCAAATAATCCTCGAAAATGGCTAAACGCCATAACATAACAAACTTTTTGGTTTTTCAGAATCAGCCAGTGCCACCTGAGTAACACCGAGCAACTACTCCTCTCTGCCTCTGTTTCTCCCTCTCTCTCTCTCAAGCTTTTGCTTCTCTAGATGGCTTTCCGGTGGCAAATTCTGAAGAAAACTGTACAAGAATCCAAAACCAAGTTTTATTCTCCTCACCACATCCTTCGTTGCTCGTTCACTTCCGTTTCTTCATCATCCGCCACATCCCCGGCCGTTACCAGCGATGGCCTGCCACAGATACCACCGTTTGAGTACCAGCCAAAGCCGTATCGAGGACCGTTAGCAGAGGAAGTGCTTGAAAAACGAAAGAGGTTTCTTGGTCCCTCACTGTTCTACTACTATCAGAAGCCTGTGAGTTTACATAGATAATACTTTATATTTATTATTTGTAAAATACCCATTTAAGTTTAGACGATGTATGTGCTGAAGATTGATTCTTTGTTCTTGAAAGATGATCAAGTGTACATAAAGGTTGATTTTTTTCTTGAATGGGTTTTGGTTAAATGAGTGGTTATGTATCATCTGTAGCTGAACATTGTGGAAGGGAAGATGCAATATTTATATGACGAGAAGGGGAGGAGGTATCTGGATGCTTTTGCAGGAATAGTGACAGTCTCATGTGGGCATTGCCATCCTCATGTTTTGGAAGCCATTACAGAGCAAAGTAAGCTTCTCCAGCATGCTACAACCATTTACTTGCATCACGCCATTGCTGATTTCGCAGAGGCCTTAGCTGCCAAAATGCCTGGGAACCTCAAGGTCTTTACTTAATTTATCTTCTCTCTAACTTTTTTACCACAACTATTATGTTTCTAAAGGGTAGAGTAGATGATAATTTTGTCTAAGTAAGAAATGAAGATTGGTGGAGGTCAACTTGCTTCTTTCTTTTGCTTGCAAGAATTAGTTTCGAATTTCTGTGGTAAATGATTAGTTCTGAGCTCGGCTGAGTCGAGCAAAAGACCTAATAAATTGGAATTTTCATGATTTAGGTTGTGTACTTTGTGAATTCTGGTTCAGAAGCAAATGAGCTGGCAACGATGATGGCCAGACTTTATACTGGCAATCTTGAAATGATATCGTTAAGAAATGCATATCATGGTGGAAGTTCTGGTACAATTGGACTGACTGCTTTAAATACATGGAAGTATCCTATACAACAGGTTTTGTGTCAAACTCTCCTTACTTAAGAAAGAAAACTTGGCAAAATTACAATAGGATTCTAAGTATAAAATCCTACAGGGAGAAATTCATCATGTGATTAATCCGGATCCTTACCGAGGAATCTTTGGCCCTGATCCGACTGGCTATGCAAAAGATGTTCAAGATCACATTAGCTATGGAACTTCGGGAAGGGTGGCTGGATTTATATGTGAAACAATTCAGGTCAGCTACTGATAATGTATGTTGTCTAAACAAGTTTTGAGTTTGGCTGTGTCAGTAATCATTGATGAGAGCTTTTTATAACCTTCATTTCTATTTTGCTCAACTCCAGGGAGTTGGTGGAGCAGTTGAATTAGCCCCTGGATACTTGAAGCTGGTTTATGATATTGTACGAAATGCCGGCGGCGTTTGCATTGCAGATGAAGTGCAAACAGGATTTGGTCGCACCGGAAGCCATTATTGGGGTTTTCAGACCCAAGATGTCATCCCTGACATAGTTACCATGGCAAAAGTACATCCATTTGAATTTAATCGCTCAATCCTGAAAATTGAGTCCATATCAAGAATTTATAACTATTGTTCCTTTACCAACCTGTCTTGACATTTGATGTTGATCAATGACAGGGTATAGGAAATGGTTTACCTTTAGGTGCAGTAGTAACAACACCAGAAATAGCAAGTGTGATGGCTCAGAAAATCCAATTCAACACTTTTGGTGGTAATCCTGTCTGTTCTGCTGGTGGACTAGCAGTTCTGAGAGTAATTGATCAAGAGAAGCGCCAAGATCATTGTGCTGCTGTTGGATCCCACTTGCTTGGACGCTTGAGAGATCTGCAGCAAAGACATGACAGTAATTTCTCTTTGACCAATCACTGCAAAATAAGCAATTGTCTTTTGTTTTTCGCATGGATATAACAGACCCTAAAGTGAAGTAAAAGTCTCTGGTTCTGTTACTCTACATGTCGTGAATCTCAACCTAACAATAAGCTAACTGTTGATAGTTAAACTTTGGCAATAATGGTTCTGAAGATTTAGTTGATGATTTTTCAATCAGGAGGTTTCTTCAGAAGGTCTTCTGTGCTTTGTTTGTATGTGGGTAGGCAAGTAATGGCTTTTATACATTAGCTTCTGAATTGTTTCCAAGAAATAAGATTGTTTGCTTGTCAATCTTCATCTTTAAATAAAAATACAAGCATTTAGTGATCCATGAACATGAAATTTGATGTATAGTTACTTAACAAGACTTGCCTTAAGTGATCATATTCTTAAATGCTTGTGAATTCCGTTCAGTCATTGGAGATGTAAGAGGGAGGGGTTTGATGTTGGGGATAGATCTGGTAACTGATAGGAAGGAGAAGACACCTGCCAAGGCAGAAACTGCAGTTCTATTTGAGAAACTTAGAGGTACTACCTAAGTTCCCCTGAAATATCCAGAGATCAGGTTCTGCAATAGTTATTCCAGGTGTTGAATAACTCACTGTTCTTGCACCTGCAGAGCTTGGAATTCTAGTTGGGAAAGGTGGCCTGCACGGGAACGTGTTCCGAATAAAACCACCAATGTGCTTCTCCAAAGATGATGCAGGTACTTCTCATGTGTTTTACATTCCTGGATTTATGGATGATAAGTTAAGCCCTCCTGAACTGTATCAGTTCAAGTGAGTTCTGAAGAGCAGAAATTGCTGTTTTAGTTTTGTTTTCCGGGTAATGACTTTGCTTCTGCTGGTATGTGCAGACTTTCTTGTTGATGCATTGGACTACTCAATGTCCAAGCTGTGAGAATCAATCTGCCAGAGAGTGAGATAGATGTGTAACATTCTGAATCTTCCAGCATCAGTATCTCTTGTTTCATTCAATAATTAAATGAATTAGCACAATTATCACTAGGAATGTTTTTCTATTAATCCTTCTAAATTGTTATCTTAGCTTCTGCGTGTGTGAAGAATTTCTCTGGTTTCATTCATTCTAAAAAATACTTCTTTTTGTTGTTTTAAATTATCGGAAAACATATTTCATGATATTAAATATTAAAAGAGAACTTTTAATGTGTTTTAAAAGTATTTTAATAAAAATTTTAACAGTCTTTAATTGTTAACTTATAGTATCAAAACTCACCAGTCAAATTGCTTGGTAATTTCTTTAAAAATAATTTAATAAGAGTATAAAAGCTCTTTTTATTGAATTTTTGAATAATTTAAAAGTAAATAATTGTTAAATATAACTGAAATTATAAGATAAATTTACAGTCTTTTAGTTCATTGGGAAAGAAACTAAAAAATAAAAAAAATATACCAACCAGCTTATCAGTTTTCCTATGCACACTAGAATTTAAATTTAATTAAACATAATTTAATCAGTTGGCTTGATCTGATTAAAAAGATTACTAAATTTAGACTGAACAAATATTAAAATTTGAACTTGATTCTAAGATCGATCAAAACTAAATTCAATCCGTTAACTTTGAATTGAAAATCGGGTTAGATTCAGGTAGGACTAACTTGCCATTCAGCTTTCCAGTGCGGCAAGGAAAAAGCTGTGTTTCAATGCATAATTCATAAATGGCAGATACTGAAATAAGAAGCAACCAATCAAATAATCGGGTACAGGATGAACAGATTGAGCATAGCAGATTAATCAGTAGATTCAGAACGTTGAGTATTTGATTAAAAACAAATCCTTTTTTTTCTTGGAAAAAATGGAAGCTTGTATATTCACAACTTCATGATTCTGTGGAAAACTGCTTCAAAAATGTCAGCAGCTCGAATTATTTCTTACCTTAGATAAGTTTACAAAAACATTCTTCAAATATATAATTTTGGCTACAAGAGATGTGATCTTGTTCATAGTTTGAACTTCATGGTGCCTAGTAATGCAGTGCAGGACTAAGCAGGCTCATGATGACGAGTTTTCCATAGCGAACTCAGATCTCTAAATCGCTGGAAGTACTCCCCCAACACAAGCAAGCCTCGAGCTGCCTGACGGATCGTCAACTGCCGGTGCATCTGAAGCAGAGTTTCCTTCCGAAGATGGTCGGCCTGTTTTGGATCAATGTTTTATGCCAATTTTTAGATACCACCTAATGATGTTTAGTACAGATAAATATGGAAGAAAATGCTATTTCTGATGATATTGGAGCAAGAGATGGAGTCCATACCTGCGACACAAAGCGAACTAAAGATTCTAACATCCCCATTGCATTTTCCAATTGTGGCATGTAACTAGATTCATCAAAATGACCACCTGCCACTGTCTCAGCTACAGTTTGCTGGAGTTTATCCATACCTAGTGAAAGAGCATCTTCTGCTTGCTGACATGATAATATGAGGTTAGTTAGCTCCAGGTGCTGATGTTCCACCAGGGGTTCAAGCTGAGGCAGAAGAACCTGTGAAGTTACTCTGGATTTAGTGCCTCCCATAGATGAATAGTTAATAAGCTAAACTCCTGATCTATCCAATTTTTCCAGTGTGATGGTTGGCTGTTCTTTTTTTGGGATCAATATCAGCAATACAATTCATCCAACGAGAAACTTGATACAAATTAATTATAGAGCTATGACACAATGAAACCTGAACAATGTATATCACCTTGAGAAGATCCGACGGGCGAAATCCACCTATCCACAACAAAAACCGTTCTGCGGGTGGCTTCCACATTCCAGATATCATATAGAAAACATCAGCTTCTGCAGCAGCAGCTTTCATGCTAAAAAGTTTAGAATAATGGTTCAACGAGCTTTCCACAAGTATCTGCAGCTGTACATCACTGATATGAGCATTTAAAGCAATACCCAGATCACATATCTGTCTGGTTTGTTCTTCCAACCAATTTCCGTACTCCATTTCGAATGTGGTGATCCCTGCAGAATTTTCAGATTTTGGCTTATAATTAAAAAAAAAAGTTCAGGAAGAACAAGTAATAGGAAATAATTTAGGCTATCTAAATGCGCTGCTCTCTCATAGCAACAACTATCTTGACTTTGGACTCCATAGTTGATTGCAAACTGATGTAATTTGTGCTTTAAATTGTACTTTAGGGATTCTCAATCTGTTAATAGGAATGACAAAAAGCTCAACGTCTGGCCTAAGGTCAACCGGTCAAGTTTGAGTCGACCGAACTCGAGCCTAGTCCTATAAAAAAGAATCAGATTCTAGCTGAGCTTAGAGCAAAGGGGGTGTGCAATCCAAAGTCCAGTCCAAACCCAGCCGGAAATAACCCCATACTTATTGGTTTGGGCTGAATTTTGATCGAAAAGCTCAAAAAGTGATTCTACAAATGAGAGCTTTCCAAGTATGTCGGAGTCCAACCAAGGTCAAATTCGAGCCCGCTTATCCAGACTCAATCAGGCTCCGACTACACCTACCAAATCTCTTTCGGCCTTCAGTTTGGGCATGCAATCAATTCTAATTATGGTGGTATCAATCAGAGTTTTGAGAAACACAAACCTGAGTTTATGGTTCCATTAAACCCCAAATGACCAACTTGTACTCCACCAACTGAGTACAGACCCTGGCAGAGGAGCAACAACTGTTTTAGTGGAGTGTTAAAAGATTTCAGTGGAACAAAAAGATAATCTTCTCCATACCTGCTGCCTGGCTCTTTCAAGCTCCTGCTCCAATTGTATCAGCTTTAACCGACTCGATTCTAATTGTTGAACATACACCTGCAAATCAAAGTCTAGAATTCAAGCCAGCAATCTGCAGAACATGATGTATGTTCAATAGAAACTTGTACCTTTTTCCTCAGCCGGCTTTTACGAGCAGCTTCACGATTTTGAGCTTGCCTTCTTTGTACCTTTCATCATCAACAAGTCAACAAATTATCTACTTCCATAAACAAACATACACAGAGAGGGCAAGAGAGAAGGGGAGAGTCATAACATTTACCTTATCAATAGGTTTACTTGCTTCTTGATCATACTTGCTTGAAGGTACAAGTGTATCTTGTGACGTGTTCTCTGACTAATGAAATTGCATAATAAAAACTTCAGCTCACAATGACTTCCTATGACCAAAAACTACCAGAAAAAAGTAAGGATTCAGTTTAAAGATTTGCACCTGATTGTCTAGCTTCGTGTCGACCGTGAAAATCATCGATGTTGACGTACCCGGGGAGCCGTTGATGATCATTGATGCAGGTGAAGTATCTCCCCACATTCCAATATGATGGATAGGCTCATACATGCCCATCCTTCCTGTGGTGATAAACTGTGTCGATGGAGAGTTCATGCTCCTTATATCCAATACAAAGGTAGGCTCAGTAAGCTTTAAAAGTGAAGATAGTAACCAGGAGAGTTCAACTGAACAAGAAGGAAATTGAGACATCAGGACAGACCAGCACCATGAAATCACAAATTCCTTGGAACCACAGTAGACCAAATGTTAAGAAATTCCAGATGCTCCAACTTTCCAGGAGCAGGCAGGGGAGATGGAAAAACGAAAATAAGTAAAGAAATGCAAAACAGTCCAGATTTGTTTAAAGACAACATTTTTCTACTTCCAGAAAACAAGATAATAAGAAACAAGAACTTCTGTAATTCCATCGCTACTCGAAACAAAGTCCTAAAGAATTTGTTTAACACCCAAAGAATCTGTCTCTGACATTTACTTGCACTTCACTGAATAGAACCATCTTTCAGATCAACGAATCCAAATCATGTCAAGTTTACACGACCAAACAATTACTAACGAGACAAAAGAAAAAAACGCTCCGAAACTAACAGAATCTTCAGTTTATTCCCATCTCTCTGCAACCGAGCACACTCGATGAACAGAAACACGAAAACCCAGAAGAAGAAAACGATCAAAGAGAACCAAAACAAACGAACAGAACGAACCTTTTTCAAATCAAAGTGGGATGAGAACAAAGTTTCCCGCCACGAGTAAGAACCAGAAGCAGAGACCCGAAGCTTGCAACTTCCAACCCAAAACCTCGTAAACCTACTATTCTCTTCACAGATTCTCCCACCAAACTTACTTCAAACATCATTCTTCTTCAAACCAAGACTCAAATGAGAACACCCCCACAGCTTAAAAATGAACTCTCTTTCTCTTCAACACTGTTCCTACTTATTTTTTATTCCATTTTCTTTTTGTTTTGCTTTGAAATTATACTAATTATAAAACAGACCCAAATCATGCAACTCTCTCCAATTATTTAGTTCAATTTGCTTTGGCTTATCAAGAGCTACAGATAGTCAAAGATAACAACTTTTTTATATACATATATGCTTCCACCACTAGCAAGGTGCTATTGTTCCAACACTTAACCTGCGCACCTCTACATCTTCTAAATACGACGTCGAGCTCGGTGACCGGAAACGATGCGTTGGTTGGTTGTGGTCAGCGAGAGGGGACCTTATCGGGGAAATTGAGCAGTCGAGAGAGAGCCGCGTGTGTTCCGTTTTGATTAAACTAGATATAACGGCCAGTCCTCCACCTGGCAGTGTTGTCGTTGATTACACGTGGAAGTACTTTACGATGTGAGTCATCAACTTATGCTGCCACGCGGCCTGACCTAGTAGAACAATTATGCAAATCACATATGTAATAATTTATTTGGACACATCACGCATATCCTTTAATTATATTTTATTTTTATTTATTTATGTATTTATTTTAATTTTATTTATTTAATTATTTAGCGTGACGATTTTACTTATTTACTCTTTAACTTGCATCACTCCTTTATTGTTACATTTACATGTGAATCTACCGGAAACAACTTCTCCACTATATAAGGGTAAGGTTGTATACTATCAGACCTTCCCAAATTTCGCTTTATTGCGAAACTTCGGATTGAGTGTAATGATGATGATGATGACGACATATGTAATAATTTATATTTAAGTATTTTGATAAATCTATTCTTAAATTATTTATTATAAGAGAATTTTTAATTTGGAATTATAATTATAGTGCTCTTTTTATTAAATAATAATATTAATATGCTCTGCATAAATTTCCCTAAGTAAACAAAATTAGCATAAAACATAACATTAAGATAAGCATAATGCAAGCATCGTACCTAATTAGGCACTACATTGACCTTTTATTCCATGTCCTACCCAAAGTTAGAATTTACAAATATTAATTAGATTGAATATATTATTTAATTATAAATTATTGATTTATTGAATAATTTATTCAAAATATAAAATTTACGAATTATTATATATATTTGGTAGTCTATTTAATAATTAATATGTCTTTAACGTAAAAAAAATCCTTTAGGTTGAAGGTGAGTCGATCACATTTTCACATATATATGAAATAATTGATATATCATATTAGCCTGAAAGTATTCACAATACACAATTAGATTCGAAGTTTGATATTTTTCTAAGCAAGATTATAAACATTAAGAATTTAAATATTTTAGTTTTAGTTTATAAAAAATTAATTTTAACCTTTTTTTAATAACAATAGAGTTACAATTATTATTTCTTAATAAAAAATGTATAAATTATATCTTTTAAATAAGTATCGATAATTCAAAAATAAGTGATATATTGGATTCAACTAATATTTATAAATTTAATATGCTTCAAATCTCACTGGTCGGTATTTAAATTATTATAATAAAAAGAATTAAAACCTAAAATTGAACTATAATTTTGAAAAAATTTTATGTTAAATGATAAATATATTTTACTAAATTTACCATAATTTTGGATAAATTTATCACTAATTTTACCAAATTAAATGTTTTTAAATTTGATTTTAAAACGGAATATATTCTTTCTATAAATAGTCAACCAAGCCTATCTTTCATAATCTAAGTTAGGATCTGGATTCGAGTGTGTGTGTATATATATATATATATAATTAAGATGAAATTTATTTGTAAATATGATTTTATTTCTTTTTTATAATAAATAAGAACGGTGAGCTTATAAATGATGATAATTTAAAATCCGAAACTTTTAAGTTTACTATAATATTTATGATTAGAATTAAATATTTTAATTTTTTAAAAATTATAATAACAAGATTATTATATTTTATTTATATTGTTCCCAATGTTTTAATAGCACATCAATTAAGCCGGTATGATAATAAGTTTAAGATTTAAAAAATTTAATTGGTATTAGATTGTTATAAATTTAATTAAAGCTTGAATAAATGAAAATTTTTGAAATATAATTAAATGAGATTTTTCTTATTTGTGGAACAATTTAAAGTTTAATTTAAAAACAGATTGTTAATTGAAAATTAATTAATTAATTTTAATTTATTAATTTATAAAACTAGCTTGACTAATTAATTAATAAATTGGTCATTTTTTAATAATAAAAGTTATTAAAATAAATTAAACTAAAAATAAAAAATTAATCGATTCGGAGACCCAACATACTTCATTTTTTTTAGATGAGTATCTATTCTTCGGTTTTTACTATGCGTCAAAAGATTTCATTTGCAATTTGTAGATAAGATGCTCAGGTATAGGATAGGAAAAGAGGAAGGAGACTTTTTTTTTGTTTGATCGGAGGAAACCTAAAGGAGATCTTTTTTTTTATTCGAGGAAATTTCGTAGGCGGGCTAAGCAAGCACACCTCTTCGAGGATCCAATTGGCGCACCTCATCATCGAGGGCTCAACTAATTCTCTACCTATAGGTAAAATCCTAGTTGCCCCAGACTCTTATAAGAGGATCTAGAATAGAATCGAACTTGGAACCTAACCAAAACCAAGTCCCGCTCTCAACCATTAAGTCACACCCTTGATTGCTAGATTACACAAACTAATACACATACAAACTATGACAATTTGCATAAGATTGCAACGGAAGTGAGCATCTCTGATGTAGCTAGTGATGGAGATGGAACTTGTGGATCGGTTCCTCACTTAACCCAACCAACATACAATCAACAGTCCAAACAGCAAAAGATGAAATCAGAAGCCCAAGCCTACACTAAACTCTTATAGAGGATTCCATTTTACCCACATACACCTGTATAGCACACACGAAATTACCGCCCAATAAAAATATAATGCAATGATAATATGGCAGAATCTGTTACATCTTATAGCCATTGGATTATAACAACTTAAAACCAATGGATCAGATTTATTGATCCCTTTGTATAAATTCATTGTACAGCTTATTAATAAAAATTACGTCAGTTTCATAATTCTCTCAAAATCTTACATGGTATCAGAGCCCTTCACTGACTAATCGTCCACACTCTGCTATGGCTTCTTCTTCTTCTTCTTCTTTCACAACAGACACTAGCAATGTTACACCCTTTTCAGCTTCCCTTGATTTCTCAGCCCTAGCCAAAACTCTCAATTTTAACCTACCATTAAAGCTTGATCAAACCAACTTTCTGAACTGGCGTCCCCAAGTATTGGCTGCTATACGCGCCTTAGATTTAGAGATATATATCTCGCCCGATCATGAATGTCCTCCAGCCTTAATTCCCTCTCCTCATCATGACTCTTCTGCTGCTCCTGTTTTCATCCCTAACCCTGCACACAAGTCATGGACAAGAGTGGATCAGTTACTGTTATGCTGGTTACTCACTACAATTGGTGAGTCCGTCATTGGACAAGTCAATCATGCCAGCTCTTCCAAAGAGCTTTGGCAAATTTTGATGAGCCTTTATGCGCAGACCTCCCTTGTTAAGGTCTTGCAGCTCAAACAAAAACTCTCCTCTCTACAGAAAGGAGCCTCCACCATTTCTGAATATATTCAGCAAGTCAAGTCTATTGGTGACTCTCTTAAGGTGGCAGGGCATGCTGTTTCTGAACAAGAACTAATCCTTAGTGCTCTCAGTGGTTTGGGTAGTGAATATGATTCGGTAGTGGTAATGTTAACAAATTCTGTGGCTCTTTCCTCTCTTCAGGATGTTCTTTATACTCTCATGATGCATGAAACTAGACTTGAGCAACAACATGCTCATTCTCAAATCTCCCTCTTGAACACCACTGCCAACAT
>JANZLH020000381.1:1192-25915 GCA_026770325.2 Erythroxylum fimbriatum
GTTTACCCGTTATATAGTAATTACAATTTTGCCATTATATATATATACATACTTATATACCCGTTATATATATATATTTAATATATACATTCATATTAAATAAGCTTATCTAAAAAAAAAGAGGCAGGTAAACGGGTACCCGATGGGGGTCAAACCCCCAACGGGTATGGATATGGGGGTGCTAAAAAAATCCCCGACGGGGATGGGGGCGGATATGAGGGTGGGGCAGGTTCATGGGGCGGGTACGGGGGATGGCATACTCGCCCCGTTGCCATCCCTAACAGAGGGCTTAATATGCAAGGAAAACTACATCTCTTCCATAATTAGTTCATTGTTGCTCGGCAGTGATAAAGGCGAACGTTGAAACAACTAGTAAAGTTATTTTTTGTGACTAACAGATTATGAATTCGAGTAACAGAAACAATCTTTTTGTAAAATATAAAGGGAAGCTTTATGCACTACTAATAAATCAAAGTCTTATCTAAATCACTAAGAACATTATTACATAAGTAGGGTTTGACTTGATTTTTTCCTTTCAAAATAATAGTATTTTAATTAACTAATTTGAATTATTTGAATTTAATTGAAGTTTAGTTTAAATATTAATCAATTTAAATTTTATCAATTGATTTTTGATTGAGTCTAGCCAAAATATCATCCTTACATAAAATTCAAATCAATTAACTCTTTTAAGAACAACAAACCTATAATATATATTACATATAATTTATGCAAAAGAAGAATAAATTCACATAATTAGTGAAAACACCGATAAGACATGAGCCAAGAGGGCCTAGTAAAGTTGCTTATTTGTGACGATAAAGTTACAGGTTCAAATAACAATAACAACCTCTTTATATGCAAAACGAACCTTGTGTATTAAATTAGTTGACTTTGACTTTATTGAAAAGATATGACCTATGTAATTAGAAGTAACTAAACAAAAACTCGCCAACAATGAAGGAAAATTTGAAAAAGGAAAGGAAAAAAAACTTTCTAACCCCTTTAAATCTTCTAACTCTTGATTTGATTGGTTTCAAATTTAATGAAATTTTGAACGCTTATTTTCGATTTCTAAGAAATATTAAATGATTTTGATAATCCTGAACAAGGACAAAGTGGCTGTAGTTTAGTGGTTAGAATTCTACGTTGTGGCCGTAGAGACCTGGGCTCGAATCCCAGCAGCCACATTTGTTATTTTACCGTTTTCTGAAGAGTGACTACTGAGTGTGTAGGGACTTGAACCAAGCCTAATGAGATTAGTAAGAAGCCAATGCGCATGTTATCACTTCCCTTTACGCCCGTTATTTTCCCGCCTAAACACTCCTTGCCCTAATTCCCTCTCTTATTTTGCCGCCAAATCTTCGTCTCCCTCCTCAGCTACTTGAGTCTTCATTCTCTCTCGCTTTTCATTCTTCACTGAGCCATGAAAACTTTAGATCTGGACACAGAAAGAGGTACTTTGTCTTTCTCAATCTCTCTGAATATCAATACGATCTTCTGGATCAGCCAACATTCTCTTCTTTTGTTTACTCTTTTTTCCGTTTATTCTTTTAATCTTTGTCGCAGCCCTTGCAAAGGATTTTCTATCGAACTTCGCGAATGCTGATGGCGAAGCCAAATACACGAACATTCTCGTGAGTTCCCACTGTACTCTTGACAGTAACGAGTTCAAGACATTTTTGAATTCACAACAATAGAAGCTACGCTCTCTTCATGTTTCGATTGAATTAATCCTATTTTGTTCTTTTTTCTCCAGCAAGATGTCGCGAATCATAAGATCCGTGCAATCCAGATAGATCTCCAAGACCTTATCAATGTACAGTTCTATGTGCCTTCCTCCTACTGTTTTCCGAATTTTGGAGATTGTAATAGTCGTTACTTGTTTTGCTCTAGTATAAGGATTTGGATGAAGAGTTTTTGGTACGGGTTACTGAGAACACTCGAAGATATATTGGGGTTTTTTCTGCTGCGATTGATGAATTGATGCCGGAGCCTACGGAGGCATTTCCTGATGATGATCATGACATATTGATGACTCAGAGAACTGAGGACCCGACTGAGAATGCTGATGGTTCTGATCCGCACCAGCACATGCCTCCTGAAATTAAGCGTTACTAGTAAGCTTTATCGATTTTAGCTTGTTTGTGTTCCTATATCAACGGGATGCTTAAATTTGAAATTTAAGGCTGCTGTTTCCCATGGAATTTGGAGATATCAGAAGAGAACTTAATTAGCTGCGAGTGGTTATATTCACTGATAAATGATTGCATTTCTTGAATTTCTAGGATATTAATGATGCAGGAATATGATTTTTGTGGTTATTAACTAATTTTACACAGTAGTAGTTACTCATTTTACATGTTCCCAAGCTCTATATGCGATTTCCTTCCACTTGAATCATACTTACCTCTAACTTTCTGGCTTCAGCCAAGTCTATATCAGGGCACCGTCAAAGGGACGGCCATTCACTATTAGAGAAGTTAAGGCTTCAAACATTGGTCAGCTTGTAAGGATTTCTGGTATTATAACCCGTTGTTCAGATGTTAAGCCACTGATGCAGGTAGCTGTGTATACATGTGAAGATTGCGGCTTTGAAATATACCAGGTAATGAGTATGAGCTACTGAACGATTTGTGAATGTCATTATCAGCCATCTGTTAGCTTGTCATAAATAAATGTTCCTTCTGATCATTTTTCGACTTTCTACTTTTTTGATAAACTGATCATCAATTGTATGTCTCAGGAAGTAACTGCACGAAACTTCATGCCCTTGTTTGAGTGCCCGTCTAAACGCTGTGATATCAATAAAAGAAAGGGAAACCTTATTCTGCAACTGAGGGCATCAAAGTTTTTGAAGTTTCAGGAGGTGCCTGCCAATTTTTTGTTCATGTTGAACATGCTAAGGCATATATACAGCCTTTTCTATCAAGATTATTTAGAAAGAGATTCATTTTACAGGCTAAGATTCAAGAGTTGGCAGAACATGTACCAAAAGGACATATTCCCCGGTCAATGACTGTTCATTTTAGAGGAGAACTCACAAGAAAGGTAGTGATTCATGAAACATGTAATTTTGATTTTGCATAAAAATACGGATCTGAATGATTGTAACTCTTTTAAGCTTTTTGATAGTTGCTGAACGAGGACTTCTGGGATGATTGTATTACATTTTAAGACACAGGAAAAGCAAAATTCTTCGCATGATTTGATCTTCTGCTTCATTACGTTTGAGTCACATAATTTCAAGTAGACTTCATATAATTGTATCCTATCTGCTACCAGAACCTTTCATTCATGCATGGCTGTTTATCAATGTTGTTAGGTGGCTCCAGGTGACATCGTCGAATTATCAGGGATCTTTCTTCCTATTCCTTATACTGGTTTCAGAGCTCTACGTGCTGGTTTGGTTGCTGATACATATATGGAAGCAATGTCTGTAACTCATTTCAAGAAAAAATATGAAGAGTAAGCCACTTGTTGGTTCTTGACTGGGGTTTCAGCCAATTTATTTACGAAGATTTTTGCAATTGCAAACTAACACTTCCTCTTCCTCTTCTAAATACCGAACACAAAAAATTAGTTCTCTATGACAACATTGAAGCCTGTAATTACAAAGAGAAAGTGTGGAGACAAGCACTGTCATACTCATATGTAATAAATTGTGTTGTACTGCAGGTATGAACTCAAAGGTGACGAGGAAGAGCAGATTGCATCTCTGGCTGAGGACGGTGATATTTATAACAAGTTGGCACAATCATTAGCTCCAGAAATTTATGGACATGAAGATATTAAGAAAGCCTTACTACTCTTACTAGTGGGCGCACCTCATCGGAAACTGAAGGATGGAATGAAGGTAAATTAATAATTCTACTTGTTACTGTAGAACGTTTCTTGACTGATAAACTTAAAACCAACCTTAATGATTGAAGTTAATGACATTATTGAGATCTATCTTCTGTTGTATGTTTCACGAGAACGGAGTTACGAACAAAATGTAGGGTTGATGGAGGGATATATATTTCCAGTTCTGTGATTAGTTATTTAAAGTTATAAACCCTTCATTATAGAAAGGTGGAATTGTTTTTTGTTCTTTTCCTTCTATGAGTAAGGATAAGCGAATTTTTAAATAATTACTTCAAGGATTGCCTTATGTTTAAGACTTAAACATCTATACTAACTTCAAACGAATTGCAGATTAGAGGAGATTTACATATATGTTTGATGGGTGATCCTGGAGTTGCCAAAAGTCAGCTTCTGAAACACATAATTAATGTAGCACCCAGGGGTGTTTATACAACTGGTAGAGGAAGCAGTGGAGTTGGTCTAACTGCTGCTGTTCAGAAAGATCCAGTTACAAATGAAATGGTCCTTGAGGGGGGAGCTTTGGTATGACAAATACTTCATAATGTTAACTGTTTAAAATTCAGTGTGTTCTACTTAAAAATGTGGGATCTCAAGAAATTGGGCATACTGTTATTGAATCTTTGTGAGCCAAATTTATGTTATTCATTCAAACTGAATGATTTAGCCCTTTTATTCTCTTGTCCTCTTTCTTGTCTTTGATTGGTTTAAGTTTATGAGTTTGCATTCATGGATCAATAGTAAGTTGCAGGTGAGAACTGTACAGCTAATTCTATTGGCAGTCACTAAGATATATAGACCTTTTCAACTGATTATTTGCTCAAATTTTTAGGTGCTTAAGTAAAGAAAGTTATTATTTGTTGCAGGTATTAGCTGATATGGGAATATGTGCTATTGATGAGTTTGATAAGATGGATGAATCAGATCGTACAGCAATCCATGAAGTTATGGAGCAGCAGACAGTCAGCATTGCCAAGGCTGGGATCACTACATCTTTGAATGCTAGAACTGCTATTCTAGCTGCTGCTAATCCAGCTTGGTAAAAACTGCTTTGCACTTGATATCATTCAATTTATTAGCTTATTTTTCATTTCTTTCCCATTCTTTTATCGTTCTCTTTGCATGTCGAAGTCAGTCTAGACACCTCAAATCTATATCCTGACGTGGGTTATGCAATTTGTGTTGCAGGGGGAGATATGATCTCCGGAGAACTCCAGCCGAAAATATTAACCTACCTCCTGCTCTTCTGTCAAGATTTGATCTTCTGTGGTTGATCCTTGATCGAGCAGATATGGAGAGTGATCTTGACATGGCTAAACACGTTGTGTATGTCCACCAGAATAAAGAACCTCCTCCTCTCGGCTTCACCCCACTCGAACCATCTATTCTTCGGTAATTATCTCATAGCCAAGTATTTAATTTTCCATGCTCTCTTACTTTTGTGGATTTGATGCCTGTGCTATTTCATAAAGGACTTGTTGGTAATAAACTAAACGA
Source organism: Erythroxylum fimbriatum (assembly GCA_026770325.2). Lineage (NCBI taxonomy): Eukaryota > Viridiplantae > Streptophyta > Magnoliopsida > Malpighiales > Erythroxylaceae > Erythroxylum > Erythroxylum fimbriatum. Next base: position 6,554 of record JANZLH020000381.1, read on the forward strand.
TGGTTCACAACACTGAAGCTCTCTGTGTATAGTTGGTGGAGGACATACTCTTATATCGCAAAAATGTTTTCATTTGCTGCTGGGAAACCCTTTCTTTTTCTCTCAAATTTGAGAACAAGAATATATGACTAATCTGAAAAAAGCTCTAACTCTGCTTGAATGTTGATTGTTGAGGTAAAGGGCTTAACGTTGATTCTCCATCTTAAATGCTAGAGCATATATTTCTGCTGCAAGACGATTGTCGCCTTATGTTCCGAGGGAGCTAGAGGAATATATAGCTACAGCATACTCGAGCATTCGACAAGAAGAAGCTAAATCAAATGCTCCTCATTCCTACACGACTGTTAGAACTCTGCTCAGCATCCTCCGCATATCAGCTGTATGTCTTTTATTTACCTTTTCCTTTTTAACTTGGATTTATTTCATGACAATAGGTGGCACACAAGTTTGTCGGAGTAATAGCAAATAGTAATTCCCGTATTATATATCTGCATATATGGCGTTTTCAGTTAGGTTATTCTAGTGGTTTATTGTTTCTATCTTGGCAGGCTTTAGCAAGACTCCGATTCTCAGAAACAGTGGGCCAAAGTGACGTGGATGAAGCACTAAGGTTAATGCAGATGTCAAAATTTTCTTTATATTCCGATGAACGTCAGAAATCTGGTCTGGATGCTATTTCTCACATCTATTCAATCCTGCGGGATGAGGCTGCAAGAGCCAACTCCATGGATCTGAGCTATGCTCATGCACTAAACTGGATTTCTAGAAAGGTAAGACAATTTCTGAACTTGAATTTGGTACTGACTTTCCAAGTTATGGGACTTTGGTGATTGATTAATGTGGTTGCTTAATAACAAACAGGGGTACAGTGAAGCTCAGTTGAAAGAATGCTTGGAGGAGTATGCAGCCTTGAATGTGTGGCAGATACATCCTCACACCTTTGATATTCGATTTATCGATGCCTGATTCTATGTTGCCTGCTTTGATGCTGTAAATTAGTATTTAGGATTTCTCTTCCTACAAATGTGGGAATTGGTGGACTAGCAGTAGGATTCATGAGCAGCACTTTGATGAACTAATATTGGTAGTCTCTGGGTGAAGATGTTTGATCGGTTGTAGCTTTTCTTCCCCTTCAAAAAGGCGTTGGTGGCTGGATTTATATTTTATCGATTAACTATTTTCTGTATCCGTTTTGCTAAATTATTTATTAAAACTTAAAATTTGAATATGAATTTTTTCAATATAAACTACAATAAATTTCTAAAAAATTATAAATTACTAAATAAATTACAGGTTTAAAGTTGATATAGGCTTTCTTAAAAATTTAAGATGGAAAAAGAAGAAGTATTATTATTAGTCTGTTTGAATTAAGATTGACAAAAAGATTTTATGTTTAATTTTAGGGAGCTTAGATGAAATGATGACTCTTTTATGAGATTAATCATTTCATTTTTGTGAATATTGTTGCTACTTAGCTTACAATGCCAGCATCAAGTTATTTTAAAACACCAAATTTCCTCCCACAGTACTATAATACCCTTCAGCATTGAACCAAAATTCATAACTATTGTGGGTATTTAAGTCATTTCAAAATAGCGTCTGCGTGCACTGTAGATCCAATTCGCTGTTTAATAACCAATTGGCATCAACTTAATACTGTGGCGACTGGCTTTCCTTTTTAGCTAATTTTTTCTTTTTTTGTTTTTTTTTCCTCTATCCCTCCTCCTCTTTCATTTTCCTTCCCTATTCTGTTCTGTTCCGTACTTCTCTTCTCAATACGTATGTACAGGAACACCAACGGCATAAAACGAACATAAAAAATAATCACAGAAAATAATCTATTTCTCTCCTCCCTTCCTTTGCTCTCCGCGAGTCGGTTCCTTTTGGTTTCGACATGTAGCAACTGAAGGCGAGAAGTTTTTTTCTTTTTATTCTAATTTCAGATATTCATTTTTATTTCAGTCCCTAATCGTCTCTTTAACGCCGCAAGCTCTATACTTGACTTGGAAACTGGACCTTATCTTGAGGTACAAATTGATCTTTGTTCTGTTCCTTTTTATCTATTTATTGATTTTGTATGTGATGCCCTTGCATGTATGTTTACTTGGATCTTACTAGTTTTTGTTAAATTGCAAGCTTATGCAATTTTAATGCACTGTCTTATTGCCATTTGGGTATGTCAGGACTAATAGCATTATGGGGTTCTCTAATTTTAGCTTTGTTTTTTATTATGCTTGAATTAATCCCTTAGCTTCGAGATTCAATGTTGGTTTTGACTTGTTAAGCTGTTTAATTTTGGTTTTTTTTTTAATCTTTGCTTATATCTGTTGAACTTTAGTTTGGATCATGTTGTTAGCTTTTCCTGAATGCTTTGCTGTAATGTTGCTAAGTATGGTGATTGTGGAATGTTTTGCTAGAGGGAGTTGAGTTAGTTTATATCCCTTTTCTTTTGGGTCAACAACCTCTTATGGGGTTGAAGTCTCAATTTAGGGAATATTGTCTTGTATGGTGTTTAGTTATGGTATGTTTATAAACAGTCTAGCTGGATACCTGCTGTCAATGTTGGAACTTTTTAAAGTATCCTTGTGAGTATCGAACTGGAGACGTGGAGGACCAGCGTGCATTCGGAAGTGCGCTGTTTGACCACTCTGTTATTGACTTGGCATTAGTTTCACTCTTGATTAATTTCCTCATATGTGGACTCATGCTTCACCGAAATGCTCTAATCAGTATGTGACAGAGCGATACAGCACTGTTTTATCAATTTTCAAAGTTGATTGAAATGACTTGGGATTGATTTTAATAGGGCAGATATTGGCTAATAGCTCTACTCCAGAACAATATAAAGAGTCAATGTGGTCAGAGAAATGGAATCGAATAGAATCTGGACTGTCCTGAACTTCCTCCTTCCTGCTTTTTGTTGAATAATAAGATCTTGCAGATTGTTTCTAAGATGTATTACCTTCCCTTTTAATCCCATCCAAAGTAACCCTTGAAATGCTATTTGTTAGTCTTGATGTAACGCTTGATTTAGATAGAAAGAACTCACAGTTGTGATGGAAAATTACGTATAAGATTCCAATTTTACTTCTAATGGTTGCTTTGATGATCCTTATACCAAAAGGAATGTAGAGAAATCATGAATGAGATCAAAGTTTAAGAAATCATGCACAGTTATTGGAACATTTTTCAAAATGGTGGATCACCAAAGATGCTTCCTTTCAACAATTATTTTTTCTCGGAGTTTGTCTCTCTGTGTACACTATGTGCATTTAAAAGATGTGGTTCTTGGTTTTCAGGTTCTTATGAAAGTATGGAAATTTGGAAGTTTGCGTCTTCTAGTGGTACAGCTTCCAGTAATAAAGCACCTCTCAATCACCCAAATACGGCTTTGGTGAAGTCACAATTTGAAGAACAACAGAGAGCTACTAACCATACTGTTAAGACAGACATAGATGTAGATCTTAAAGAAGTATATTTTTTGATTTTACATTTTTTGTCTTCTGGGCCATGCCAAAGGACCTTTGGGCAATTCATGAATGAGCTTTTGGAACATGAACTTCTACCAAGAAGATATCATGCTTGGTTTTCAAGAACAGGCGCACATAATGGAACAGATGGCAATAATGGATTGTCTCTTCCTTTAAATTATGATACGCTGTTGGGCAGGTATGGTTTAGTGGCTTTCGAATCTATTGCTTTATGTTACATTTTACGCCATATCGTTCAGAGCGAAGAGGAAAATTATTGTTAATACCTTGTTTCCTTCTCCTTATAAATGGGCATAAACTATAGCCTGGCATGTGTCCATTGTTCCACATTGAATTTCACCTTTACTGGTGTGATACACACACATCTCTCTTTTTCCTTTTTAGTTAACTCTTTGTGTGCTATCCTTAGATAGTTCCCTTCTTTTGTACACATTCGGCAAATTAGTTTAAAATTCCTTTCCTAAAATGTATCGGATTGTGTATCAACTGGTTTCCATTGGATTTCATAAACATAAAAAGGTGCTATGTTTTTGTGTCAAGAAATTAAGCAATAACAGAGTAAATAAACCATGACAAGCAATATTTGGCAGTCAATAATTTAAAAGTGGAGACTGTTAAGGGCAAGGTTTGTTAATGTTATTGACGATCATTATCAAAATGACCTTTCTGCTGCCTCACATTTTAAGAGAAGCCTTACTTCAGGCAGCGTGTCTCTTGTGTAATAACATACCTTCTAATTGCTTGCTTATCAGGTATCCTCATATTGAGAAAGATCATTTGATAAAGCTTCTAAAGCAACTTCTCCTGCATATTGCCTCTCCTATGGGCGGAAAGATCCGAGCTCTTCCAAATGCAGCTGATGTTCCTACATTGTTGGGATCCGGATCCTTTTCACTTCTTGACGGTATTGATATCTTATTATAATCACGTACAGAATGCAGTAGGCCTAGGTGATGTCCCTACATTGTTGGGATCTGGATCCTTTTCATTTCTCGACGGTATTGATATCTTATTATAATCACATACAGAATGTAGTAGGCCTATGTGCACTTTTCATAAAAAGCACTCAACATTTTCTATTGTAATCATGTCATTATTTTCTCCTTGAAAATCTTGCCTATGTTCGGTTAAACTTGAATTACCCTTTTTAAGTATGGTGAGACTGCAACTTTTGATGCTTTGAGGTATAAACCTGAGGTTTGCTATTTCATTGAAAATCTTCTTGTGCTATACTATCTTGAGAATTTCAAAGACCCTGCTATAAGGGATTATGACTGTTGGTTGCCTTTTCTACTAGGATAATTATTAACTACTATATTTAACAACTAAGACGTATGGTCAAGAATTTGTTAATTTCAGTGTGGCTTTTAATCGTTAATTCACTAGGAACTTTCTTGATTTCTGATGTATACTTCAAAATTTTCTTAAATGCACAATTTATGTGCTTTGGCCTGGCTTATGTACATTTAGATCTCTAGCTGCTGATCTTTCATCAAAAATGGTTTTTCAAGCACCGACCTTGCTAGATTTCTTGGCAAGGCTGCTTTTCTCTTAGTAGGATAGCTGCTGTAGAGTTCTCTTTTCCCATAAGTTCTTTCAAAATGTTTCTGTTTCTTGCTAGGATAGCTTTCATTTCTCCATTGCTGATATTATCAACTACTATTCAGCTATCATGACCTTTCTAAGTTTTCTTTCCTCATATCATTTCTCTTTTGGATTTGAATAGTGATTCTGCGCTCTTAGTTAGGATTTTGGTCTTCTTCCCACATTGTTCCTCTCCTGTTTTTACAGACAACAAAACTATGCATAAACAAGTTAAGCATTTGCCAGTGCATCTGCGTTGGCCCCACATACTGGCTGATCAGGTACATGGCCTGAATTTGAGGGAAATAGGAGGGGGTTTCACAAAGCACCATCGTGCTCCTTCCATTCGTGCTGCATGCTATGCCATTGCTAAGCCATCAACCATGGTGCAAAAGATGCAAAATTTGAAAAAGTTAAGGGGCCACCGTAATGCTGTGTATTGTGGTGTGTTTTCTCCTCCAACTTTGTATTCATATTTTCTCTTTTTGAGTATATTCCTTCCTGGTTCAGTTGAAGTTTCTGATCAAGGTTTTACGAGAGCATGCCCCTTGGATTCAATTGCATTAATTACTGCTTAACGTTTTTGCATGACTGGCATATGTTGTTTAACGATTTAAAAGATTATAATCAACTGAAAAACATTGGCGAAGATATCAGTAGATATTTTACAAAACTTTACCATATTATTTTCTTTTTCAGTTCAAGTTGCAACACTGATGTAATTAGCTATGTAGTAAGACATAAATTTTGAACGGTAAAGAATATACAAGTACTGAAGTGTTAACTTTTGAAAAAAAATGCTAATCGTGCCTCCCTATTTGTTACTTCTATGCCTTTATTCCCTTGCCATCAAACCATCATAGCAGTTAATCTGGTATTCTTATTGCTTGATTTCTACAGCTATATTTGACCGTTCAGGCAGATATGTTGTGACTGGTTCAGATGATCGTCTTGTCAAGATTTGGTTGATGGAGACTGCATTTTGCTTGGCCAGTTGCCGAGGACATGAAGTTAGTTTTGATTGTATACTTAAACTGTGACGCTAATAACTATTTAAGAAAAATCTTTTTAAAAATTTTTGATCATATTTCTTATACTTATCTTTTTGCAAAATCAATCTGTTTGACCTTGTGTGACTATGCACTGAAGGGTGACATAACTGACTTGGCTGTAAGCTCAAATAATGCGCTAGTGGCATCTGCTTCAAATGATTTTGTTATTCGAGTTGTAAGATTTCCAAACCTTGATGTTAAGTGTGTTTAATTGGTTGTCATTAAGGACTAAATAGTTCTTGGTCTACTGTAGTGGCGCCTGCCAGATGGGATGCCAATTTCAGTCTTGCAGGGGCACACTGGAGCCGTCACTACCATTGCATTTAGCCCCAGGCCAGGCTCTGTTTACCAGCTTTTATCGTGAGTCTCAATTTCACTGTTTTATTTCAACGTATACTAGGTTGATTCTCTTGCTATCATTTTTAAACTGAAAGCTTTGAGTTCAATGAAACTTGATGTAATATGTCAGTTTCATATATTTGTTTCATGTTTTTGTGTGGCACAGAGCAGTTCTCTAAAAAATTTGCAATATATGTCTCCGGTTCAGTAATGTTCATAAATATAGCCACCTGGGGAAGACAATCCTGACTTTCTTTAATCCCTACTCTTTTAGGTCATCTGATGATGGAACTTGCCGAATCTGGGATGCTAGATCCTCCCAAAGTAGTCCTCGGATTTATGTGCCAAAACCTTTAGATGCCTCTTCTGGTTGGACAAATTCCCATTCTAGCATGACCAATTACATGGTTTTTTTTGAGAATTAAATGGCCAATTACATGGTTGTATGACCACTAATTGGTTTTTTTTTAATTTGCAGTTAAGGGCCATGCTGCATCCAATAATGGACCCTCATCAAGTGGCGGGCCGCCAAGCAATCAGATATTATGTTGTGCTTATAATGCGAATGGGACTGTTTTTGTCACTGGTAGCTCGGACACTTATGCAAGGGTGTGTTTGGATGCAAAGTCTGAATCCAACTTTTGTGGTGTATCTTTTAGTTCTACATTACAGTCTGTATTTTTGGAAATGGAATATTGCAGGTCTGGAGTGCTTGTAAATCTAACACTGAGGAGGCTGACCAACCAATTCATGAGTTGGATGTATTGGCTGGTCATGAGAACGATGTCAATTATGTTCAATTCAGGTTAGTCAGTTTTTGTTAATAGTTTAATCATCTGTACAGTTTCACATGAACTGTTCTGCTTCTGCAGTGGCTGTGCTGTGGCTTCAAGATCTTCAATATCTGATGTCTCGAAAGAGGACAACTTTCCAAAATTCAAAAATTCATGGTCTGCAAGCATCTTCTTTTTTAGCAGCAATATGATTTCTGTTGATTCCACTTTTATCTAGTCTCTTTTTCTGGACATATGAACTACCTATTACTTCTTGTTGTCATAAGTATCATGCACTTATGGCCTTGTCCGATGTTGTTAGGTTCTGTCATGATAACATAGTCACTTGTTCTCGAGATGGTAGTGCAATTATATGGATTCCAAGATCACGCAGATTCCATGTGAGTTCCTTCTGATCAGTACCCACCAAAGTTTTTGAGTGTGCAATTCTATTGAGCATCTTACTTTAGATGTTTTCAGAATTTCTTTTGCATCATCAGCCTGAAAAGTTGGAATTGCATCATGACGCATAATGTTGCACGTTTTTTTTTCTGAATATCTTGTTATTGTCTTAGGGGAAATCTGGCCGTTGGACAAAGGCATATCATCTGAAAGTTCCACCACCTCCATTGCCTCCACAGCCACCTCGAGGAGGCCCACGCCAGAGAATTCTGCCAACACCTCGGGGTGTTAATATGATAGTGTGGAGCCTGGATAATCGCTTTGTACTTGCAGCTATAATGGGTAATTATTAATATTTAGTATAGTGCATTGGCTCCCCTATATCTCTGTACCGACTTTGAATTAATTTTGGTAATTATTATAACAGTTAAGAAATTTGTGTAATATATATCCATATCAAACTAGAGTTGTCTCGTTGATGATCTTCTTTAGTTAATTATCCTGTGCATGTTTTGTGCTCTCTAGTCTTGGGGAATTATTTAAACACAAAATTTGTCCATTCTTTTGAGGCGCATCTTGATGTTGAGGTCCATGGAAGGCTGAAATGAAAAGAGCATTTAACACAAGTACTGGCAAACAACTTAGGCTTACATATCTTAACCCAAATGATGCAGTAGACGGATGGGAGATCAGCCTAACAATCTTATTGCAGTCTGAACCTCCTACCAGTTGATTGAAGCTATTAAACTTACTAATGCATGACCTACAGATAATGCTCTGTTTTGCTAAATGTTGATTTGTTAAGACCTCTGTGCTTGATTTTCGTCTGTATTTAATTTAAAGGCCCTCAATTGGTTTCATTTATGCAGATTGCAGAATATGTGTTTGGAATGCCGTTGATGGCAGCTTAGTACATTCCTTGAAAGGTCATTCTGAATCTGTGAGTAGAAAATTGATTATGGCCCTCATTATGGTGCTTTCTCTTTGATGTACTTGGCCTGAACTTATGATGATTTAGGTGATCAAGGATTTTATCTTTCCTCTTGATGCTTGGACATGTCATCCTTATGTTCTGGCTCTCTTTGAGTCTTTAATAATGTTAAGGTTATTGTTAGAGTGACCCATATTGCCTAGACATGAAAATGTTAAAGGGTTTATAAGTGGTAAGGGTCAACTATCCAAATAACTAGTTCTAGTTATTTGGACAATAGTTGACCCAAGCCCAATTCTTATTAGTGGACTCTACACTCTGTCCATATTCACCTTTCTGCTCCTTCCAGTGTTTCCAATTTACACCCTATGCAGACTCGTTCTAAGAGTGGCATTTTCAAGCCAAAGGTCTACACTACCTCTCTTTCTCCTTCACCTCACAAATTCTCTGAACCTACCTCACCGGCTATTGCTCTCTCTGATCCTAAGTGGCACCAAGCAATGTCTGAAGAAGTTCAAGCCCTGCAGAAAAATCACACATGGAATTTGGTCCCTTATGACTCCTCTAAACCGATTCTTGGCACTAGATGGGTGTTTCGCATCAAGTATGACTCTACTGGGGCCATTGCCAAATACGAGGCCCAATTTGTAGCTAAGGGGTTCAATCAAATACAAGGTCTTGACTTTACTGAAACCTACAGTCTAGTGGTTAAGTCCTCAACCATTCGGGTCATCTTATCCCTTGCAGTAAGTCACAATTGGGCCATTAAGCAAGTGAATTTAATAATGCGTTCCTAAATGGACATTTAGTTGAAGAAATCTACATTTGCCAACCTGAAGGTTTTGAAGACCCCACTTTTCCTAATCATATCTGCCGATTAAATAAGGCTCTCTATGGTCTTAAGCAAGCTCCCCAAGCTTGGTACACCACTCTAAAGTCCACCCTTCTCTAATGGGATTTTCACCAATCACTATCTGATACTTCTCTCTTTTACAGATCTGTCAATGGCACTATCCTACTCCTACTCATCTATGTTGATGACATTCTAGTCACCGATAACTCCATTACAGCAATCAACTCAATCATCATGCAATTAAACACAAAATTTGCACTGAAAAATCTTAGCAATCTCAATCACTTTCTTAGATTTGAATCTTACCGAAATGAGTTCGGATTATACCTTTCTCAGCGTCAATACACGCTGGATATTTTGGCACGAACCAACATGATGAACTGCTCTCCTTGCTCGACTCCCCTGGCCACTGGCACCAAGCTTTCCGCTACTGATGGTCCTCTGTTCGCCAATCCCACTCTCTACCGCAGCACTATCGGAGCTCTTCAATACCTGTGTCACACCAGACCAGACATTAGTTATGTCGTCAATCGCCTCAACCAATTTCTATCTACTCCTCACGACTCTCACTGGGTTGCTTGCAAACGGGTCTTACGGTATCTCAAAGGTACCACTGGTTATGCTCTCCTCTTTCGGCCCTCAGCTAATCTTCTCTCTCTCCAGGCCTATAGCGACTTCGATTGGGGTGGCAATCTAGACGATAGGAAGTCGACAACTGGGGGTTGCGTCTTCCTAAGGGGTAACTTAGTGTTCTGGACATCTAAGAAATAGACTACCGTGGCCAGATCTAGTACCGAAGACGAGTATCGTGCCCTAGGTCAAGTTTCTACGGAAGTGATTTGGTTGCACTCACTGTTAAAGGAACTCGGTTTCACTCTCAAAAACATACCTATTCTCTGGTGTGACAACAACGGAGCACGGTCTCTAGCCCTAAATTCGGTGTTCCACGCTCGAACAAAACACATCGAAGTCGATGTGCGTTTCATCCGAGACAGAATAGAGAAGAAGGAGTTAGAAGTTCGCTACATACCCACCGAAGATCAAGTTGTTGACTTACTTACTAAGCCTCTCACGACGGTCCGATCGGAGGCGCTGCTGTCCAAGCTTAATATCGTCGTTCACCCCCATTTTCGCTTGAGAGGGGCTGATGGAGATGGAACTTGTGGATCGGTTCCTCACCTAACCCAACCAACATACAATCAACAGTCCAAACAGCAAAAGATGAAATCAGAAGCCCAAGCCCACACTAAACTCTTCTAGAGGATTCCATTTTACCCACGTACACCTGTATAGCACACACGAAGTTACCACCCAATAAAAATCTAGTGCAATGATAATATGTCAGAATCTGTTACATCTTATAGTCATTGGATTATAACAACTTAAAACCAATGGATCAGATTTATTGATCACTCTGTATAAATTCATTGTACAACTTATCAATAAAAATTACGTCAGTTTTATAATTCTCTCAAAATCTTACAGCTAGAAGGGTGAATCATTCAGGAAAACTAAAAGGGCAAGCGGTATTATCTTTTTTTTTTAAGAAGAAATTTGTAGTTATTATCTTTTAGATGCGCACTAAGTAAATCTTTGAATTAATGTACTAACTTATAAATTACACAAACCAAATAATTTACACTAAACAAGTCTTGTGTTACAAGCTCGATAAAAAAGCATGGATGAAAAGATTCGAACGCATATCCTTTTCATGCCGCGACATCATCTTTGACTAACAGCTATTACGTAGAAGCAAAGTGCTGGCTTGTTCAGATTGGCACTAACAATATACACCTTTTAAATCTTGTATTCACACATGATGACATCAACTTGGTCGGGTCCCTTGAGACTCAATTACCAAATTATTCTAATATTGCGATGTGTTTGCGTTTGTGTTTTTGTCTCTGCATTTGTACTTCAATTCGAATAATTTTAATTTTAAAAATTCTTACACTTAAATTCTGAAATTTAATTAACTAAAAATATCTACATATTACTATAATGTTATATTCTCAATTTTACTTATGTCGTTATAATATATTATGTATATATCTGAATTATGATTGTGAGTGTGAGTGTGAGTGTGTTGTTCTTTTTTAAAAAAAATATTACAAATTTATTAGAATAACATAATAAGTGTGTTTAATACTTGAACTCACGATCTACTAATCTATGATATTTATAATTAAATAGCCAAATTATATTTTTAATATTGAAAATCATAAAATTTGAATATGAAGACATATCATATCATATTGACAATAATCTTAGAATTATTGAAGAGAGGATAAGCTTCAATTATACATATATATAGGAATCTTCCAACCATTCAAACGCAGCAACCCCCCACCCCAACTTTACCTACCATGGCCATATATATATTTGTGTTTTAAAAGGCATAACTTACCGGCTAAATGCACTCATTTATTTAATGTGAGATTCTTGATACACCCATTTCAGCTTAAAGTAGGGCTAGATATTTGTTGAATATATTAGATAAAGGGACATAATCGGACACCGCTCCAAATTATCGAGACAAACAAAGCTCTGATATCATATTGAAAGATCCATGTTGAAAGACCTAACTCACTCTCAAAAGTTAACTTGAGAGGGAGATTTTTGCACACTATTATAAATGACTAAATGCACACTCACACTTGCCCGATTTAGAATTCTTGACAATATATTTAGCCATGGTAGGAATTAGGAAATGATCTAAAAGTAGGTAACGGGAGGTGCTGCGTTTGAATGGTATGTACAGGACCGGCCCTAGGTCAGGGTAGGACGGGCATCTGTCCAGGGCCTATCCTCATAAATGATAAAATATGACATATTTTTATCTTCATAAAAAATAAAATGAAACAAAATAGGGCCTCTTGACTTCATAAAGAACAACAAAAATGACTCATATTTTGCTTATTTTTATTCTTTGTAAGAGAAAAAAATAGGCAAAAATAGAAACTTTATTTTTTACTTTGTCTAGGACTTATAAAATATTAGGAACAGCCTGGATATATGTATATATATATATATATATGGCCATGGTAGGTAAAGATCTAAAAGTAGGGCTGTTAAAGTCGTGGGGGGTGCTGCGTTTGAATGGTTGGACGATTCCTTAGTGATGTTGCTTTTGATATTCTCCATATCTATATATGCATTAGTACTTTATGATAATAAATATTAAATACAAAGTAAAAAGACACAACAAAACGTCAGAAGCAAGCACCCATGCACCCACTTGCTCTAGCGTTTTTTGTTTGAGTTCTTATTCTGAAAGTGCAATCTAAAGTGGATTGGCACTAAGAATGGTTGTTGCACCTATCGTCATCAACTTTTGTATGAATCTTTCGATGTATGAGGACAGATGACTTCAGATTATTCTATGCAGCTCACCATATTTGGATGTCATTTTCACCATTGTTGGAATATGACGTAGGGATTTTAATCGATGTACTCGTATCAAATCATCAAGAATAAAATAAAACAGAAACGTACCTGAATTTATTGTTAAAATCTAAACTGATATTTTACTGTTTGTCTTCTAAATTAGAACGTTGCCTCTTTTTTTATAGAGTTTTCCATAATTTTCTGTTTTCTCTCTGATGATGAGATGTCAGAAAAAAAATTAAACGTACGTTTAATTTGAGGACCATAACCACTTATATTAGGGTAAAACCTAATATAATTTCTAATTTGGCATATCATAAAACTATAAATTATGAACCCGATTTTTGCACATATAAAGCTCACACTTAAAATAGATGCATAAACCCTAAAATACCATAAACATATTAAACAATTTTAATTAATTGGGTTCTTTCTATGATAGCCTTTATATATAATTATACACATATAAGCCTACGTGTTGGATTAAAAATCCTTAGATATGTTCTTCCTACTTATGATCTCTACACTTTGCATGTACGTATTTAGAATATATGTGTTTTCTTTTTTGGTAAAAGATGAGGGACTTTTTTAATTTAATTAATTAAAAATCTTTGTTTTCTTATAATTATCGAAACAAGGTTATACTTCTTTATTTATTTTTATTTTTATTAAAAATATTAGTAAAACGCATGCATAAATCTTTCTAGTATAATGATTAAATTTACTTAATTATTAATCCCAATTAGAATTAATTTTTTTTGATTTAAATTAATAATTTATTATAATTATAAAATTATTATATCGGTAACATTTAATTGGTTTAGTGTATTATTTAGTCATGTACGTTTCACTAATACTTTTAACAAAAGTATAAGAGAAGAAATATTTTTAGAAAATGAAATCCATAATTATTTTTACATAATTTTAAAGAATATAAAATTTTAATTAATCAAAATTACATAAAGTTTTTATGTCTTTTATCCCATATTTTTTATATTAATAATACTAGCAACTAATGTTTTTAAAAATCATATAAGAAGTTCAACTAATAAGATGAGAGGTTTAAAATTTAAAGATTTTATAAAATTGGCTAAAGATTGAATAAAATTAAAAAAATTTAAATATGAGTTAAAGAAATTGCCCTTATAAAATTTGATGTTTAATTAAAATTTTGTTAAATAAAAATTAAATGATTTATTTTAATTTATAAGAAATTATTGATTAATAAAATTTGACCGAAAAATTAATAAATTGATTATTGTTTAATAACAAGAGTTATTAAAGTAAATCAAATCGAAAAATCAAACGGTTCAAAATTTTTAAGGTTGAACCTTCGAACTAGATTGTTGTAAACTTGTAATCTTACTATAGGTAACTCATGTATGCCTTGACTGTAAAGCAATAGACTGTTGCTACCACTTGGTAGTGCGAAAAGCTCAATTGTGTTTTATGGTATCAGCGTCACCAAGCCTTCTCACCGAGCAAACCTCTCTCCTTCCAGAAATTTCACCTATGTCTCTCTTTCCTTCAACCCCACTTGTTCTCTCATCCTAATCCCTTCGCTATTTCAAATGAAAATCAACTCGTCGTTACAATCGGAACCCTAGCCCTTCCTCTAGCCCCTCTTCCTAATCATCATATCTCTTAAAAATTGAGCTTTTCACACTACCAACTTACAGCAACAGTCTATTGCTTCATAGTTAAGACATACAAGAATTACGTATAATAGGGTTACAATAGATTGGGCCAACTACTTGCAATTGGTAAGGGGGAATAGTAGGAGTAAATTACTTTATAAAGAATATGCCAATGTCTCTTTTCGCTATTACGCGAAACTCGGTTTTCTCCTTCTCCGCCTCCTACGTTGTGGTGTGATAATGTGCGAGCAACGAATTTGATGACAAATCCTATCTTTCACTCACGATCTAAACATCTTGAGATCGAGTTCCACTTAGTCCGCAATTTGGTTGCTAAAGGTCGCCTCCTTGTATGTTATATTTCTAACAAGGACCAGGTTGTTGATGTATTGACCAAACCAATGACAAAAGGTCGTTTTCTTCTTTTAAGGGACAAGTTGACAGTGGCTACCATTGTCAACTCGAGGAAGAGTAATAAGGATATTAAGCAGATTCCCTAGCATATTCTCTATAGAGTTATTTATTTCTACTAATCCTCTTTACTAATTGTAAGTAGTTGACTAATCTTTTTTTTTTTTTTGATTCGAGGAAACTTCACAGGCGGCAAACGGGCTCACCTCTTAGAGGACCAAGTGGTTACACCTCAGCAGAGGGCCAAGCGACTACACCCCATCACAGAGGGCCTCACTAGTTCTCCATCCATAGGTAAAACCCCACCTACCCTAGACTCTTACAAGAGGAGCTAGCAAGAAATCGAACCTGAGACCTAACTGAAGTCAAGTTCCGCTCTCAACCATCTAGCTACACCTCTTGAGAACAGTTGACTAACCTTACTATGCGTAATTCTTGAATGTCTTGACTATAAAGCAATAGACTATCGCTGCCAATTGGTACTGTGAGAAGCTCTATTGTGTTTTAAGGTTGAGTTCATATATAACAATAACATATATACAAGGACTATATATCTATATATCTTCCTGAAACATTATGGATATGTACATGTCAATAGTTTAAGGCTCCACTTCCATAACCTTCATGTCTACTTAATCAAGCATTTAGGTGTTTTCTTAATGCAACTTCCCATTTCTTCTATATATTATTGTGTGCAAGTTGTAAAGTTGCTTTAGTTTTTAACTAGTCAATGTCACCTTCTGCATATATTTAAACCTGTAAAGGTACCACCTTAAAAGTTCACTTTAAGATTAAATTATAAGTTATAGAATGGAGAGGTTTCAATAAATATAGGATTAATTAAACTAGATACGTACGTGGTCTTATTGTTTTCATTTATTTCTTTATATTTTAAATATTATTGCATACTTTTTTTTTAAATTATGATATCCATTTTTATTCAAAATAACATAATATTGAAAATACTGAATTCTAATAAATTGTGATAGAAGTAAATTGTTTGGAAATTATATGGACTTAGAGGAAATATGTAATAAATAATGTTTTCAAAACTGGATTAGAAGTTAAACTTACAAAGCAGGAGGTTTAAAGTTTAAAAAATTCAACCAATATTAGACCATCATTAAACCGATTAAAAATTGAATAAAATTGAAATTTTGAAAAATAATTCCAAAAGATCGTCTTTGCTTATAAAAAAATTCAGAGTTTAATTGTAAACGAGACAGTTAAATAAAAATTAATTAGTTTATTTTGATTTACAAAAACTGATTAGTTTGTAAAAGATCGATTGATTAATTAGTAAATTTATTGATTTTTAACAATAAAAAGTATTAAACAAAATCAAACAAAAAAATTAAAACTGAATCGAAAAGTTAACCGATTTCATGTTTTCACTGTTAAATCATCTGAACCGATTTAATTTCTAAAATATTGGCAATAACTTTTAAAACATAGATGAACAAAAAAAAATTGAAACCAAAAAAATTGAATGCAATTACTTTAGGGTTAATTACCAAAAAAAGAATCAAACTTTCGTCAATTTTTTAATTAAAACCTGAACTTTAAAAAATAACAATAAAATGCCCAAAATTTTAATTCTTTCAATTATATACCAAATTTCAAAAGTAGCAATAAAATGCTAAAATTTTTAATTTTTTTAATTCTAGCCCAATGTTAGTGTTTCCGTTAAGTTTGCTGATGTGACTTGCTACGTGTTTCAGAAATCTTAATTATTAATACACGTAAGCCAAAATTAACACAACAAATGAAGATTAATGAAACAATGTCGTTGTTTAAAAATGACCTAAATCAGATCACGCAGTTATAACAAACTTACGTTTTTATTTCATTTTCCCCTTCGTTTTCAGCTTGTTCTCTCGACGCCCTCACCTTTCGATTTTCAGATTACGCAGTCCCGACGCTCTCACACTAAGAACATTATGAGAATGAACTAAAAGTGAAGAGCTTACTGATGCAGTATGTTATAATGTGATAGTAGTTTGAGGTGTTAGAAGAACAAATAGAAAACAAATGGCTCAGAGTATCAAGAGAACAATTGACAACATCGGGTTAGAATTGAAAAAAATTGAAAGTTTAAACATTTTATTGTCACTTTTTAAAGTTTAGGCTAAAATTGGAAAAAAAATTAAAAATTTTAGCATTTTATTGTTATTTTTTAAAATTTTGGTTATAATTAAAAAATTAACAATAGTTTAAAATTTTTTTAATAATTAACCCATTACTTTTACCTGATGATAAATATATACTTCTAGATTGGAAACTCTATAAGCCCAATACATGTGTAGAGACTCAAACGTAGTTTTCCATTAACAATGCTTCAGGCTTTCAGCGTTTGCATTCCACTTGGATGCAATGTTTCCAAGAAAAGCCCAACCTTTTACACTGACTTTGAACTATGAAAAATAAGGTTTTCAACATTAGGCTTCGCAACGGGCCACTGCCCACTAGACCTTAAATTTTGGAATAAATTTGATTAAATATATATTTTAAAATTTCAAAAATTAAAAGTAAATTTATTAAAGACAACCGGTTCTATTGTAATAATTAAAGACGACCGGTTCGATCGTAATGTCTTTGAAGGAATGGGCTTAGTAGTAAGTAGTAAGGCTTATTTTTTTATTTGTTTATTAATTCAATTTCCCCAAGTTGAAATAGTCATGATAATGGACCAGACTAGTTGAGTGGACCAGACTAGTTGAGTACACTATCATCCTGGATATTGGACACTGGCCCCTAATTAACCACGCCACCCAGCCCATCCCCAACTCCACGCTTTCTCTCTGTGTCCCTCATTTTGTGGATCCTGCTGGCAACTGGAAGTGGGATGCGATACAACCTTGGCTCCCCTCGTCCATTTGTCGTCTTATCGCAGGTACGTTCCCTCTGAACCCCTACCTAGGCCCCGACAAGAGGGTTTGGGGGGCTTCTGATACTGGGCTATTCACGGTGGCGTCTACATATTCCTTGCTGATGGATCAGGCAGCCGTGGTCACTCATGAGGTGTGGAAGGCCATCTGGCAGTGGCCAGGACCGCAGCGTATCCGCACTTTTCTTTGGTTACTTGCCCATGATCGTCTCCTTACGAACCATCTCCGCGCTAGAATGCAGATCACTCCAGACAGTTCTTGTGCTCATTGCTCTCTTGAAGAATCCTCCCTGCACGCCGTGCGGGATTGTCTCCGGGCGCGGCACGTGTGGCTCACATTGTCTCCTCATCTTCTAACGACCGATTTCTTTGATTTAGCTCTTAACGATTGGCTTTACACCAATTGCCATACCAGCCGCCGGCTTCTGGACCGGGATTGGGCGGTCCTTTTTGGCATCACTTGTTGGTTCCTATGGACGTGGCGGAACAAGTCCCTTTTTGATCCGCATTTTATTTGGCCTACCTTTCCTAACCTTATTATTTTGTCTTATGCAGATCAGATCCGCAGGTCTTTTGAGCGGAGCGGTCAAAAGGATACTAGACTTCGCCCCCGTCACGAGATCTTGCTGCATTGGAATAAGCCTCCGCTGGGATGGGTCAAATTAAACACTGATGGCTCCAGTAATCCTCGTCACTGTACAGCTACCGCAGGTGGCCTCTTACGCAACAGTACCGACACCTGGCTTGGCGGCTTCGCGCAGCATATCGGTTGGTGTACCCCGCTGTCTGCGGAACTCTGGGCAGTGTACACCGGTCTCTCTCTCGCTTGGCGCTCAGGCTTCCGCCACATCATCCTGGAGGTGGATTCGATAGAGGTGCACACTCTCCTCTCCTCCTCGGCCAACAGGTCTCAGGGGCGCAACCCTATTGTTGCGGTTATTCAGGAGCTGTTTTCCCGGAATTGGTCGGTTGTCCATCCGCATGTTTACCGTGAAGGCAACCGTTGTGCCGATTGGCTCGCCTCTCAGGCAGCTAATTTTGCTGTTGGGATTACCTATTTTCACTCAGCGCTTACAGGGTGCCACCCTATCCTCTTTGAGGACAACTTGGGGCTGTGCGTCCCCAGATTAACAGTGTAATTTGTGTAGTCTTCTCCCTTTAAACCAAAAACAAAAAAATCGTTTGATTTTGATTTAAAATTTAATTTTATCTAATTTAAATTTGTTTATATTATTTAAAAACAAAATTATTTTGATTTAATTTTTAAAATAATGTCAATTTTGTCTTAAAATTTAAAATTATGAGTTAAAATAGAGTTAATTACTAAAAAAACCTAATTTTTGTCAAATTTCCAATTATAGCATGATCTTTAAAAAGTAGAAATAAAATACCAAAATTTTCAATTTTTTAATTCTAACGTAAACTTGAAAAGTGGCAATAAAATACTTAAACGTTCGATTTTTTTCAATTTTAGCCCAACGTTATCTATTGTTCTTCCGATATCCTCAATCATTTGTTTTTTTGTTTGATATTCTGACGCCTCAAATTACTCTCACATTATAACGTACTGCACCAGTAAGCTCTTCGTTTTTAGTCTATTCTCCTTATGTTTTTA
>JANZLH020000381.1:69559-81160 GCA_026770325.2 Erythroxylum fimbriatum
CATTAAAATATCTTCTATTAAAAAGTAACCATAAATACACATAATATGAATATCACCGATTAATTGTTGTTTATATGATAATCAAATTTAACTCTTAAAATTGACAATAACTAATTAAATCTGCTTCAAACAAATAATTTATTATAAATATTTAAATTATTAAAATTTAGGTTTACTCATTAATTGTTATATCAGTAATATTTACTTAATTTATGTGTGATATTTATGTCACATATATTTTATCGTTACTTTATAATAAAAATGTTGAAAATTTGAAAACCATACAAAATTTTGGATAATTTTAAATATTAAAATTCTTAAATCACATAAATTCTTATCTCTTTCCTCAAGTTGATTTTAATTTATTAAAATTCCTATATCCAA
The DNA here is from genome assembly GCA_026770325.2 of Erythroxylum fimbriatum. Taxonomy (NCBI): domain Eukaryota; kingdom Viridiplantae; phylum Streptophyta; class Magnoliopsida; order Malpighiales; family Erythroxylaceae; genus Erythroxylum; species Erythroxylum fimbriatum. The sequence goes on from JANZLH020000381.1 coordinate 69,944, forward strand.
ATATACAATAAGTTAGTAATTAAATAAGATATTCTTATTAAATGATGAAAGGTCATCTTTCAAGGGATATTGTTCCAAGATTACACTAAGTGCTTGAAAAAAGGAAGGTCCCCCTCCTCCACTCTCTTTAAAAACAAATTAAATTAAGAGAAGCCGTACTTATCACCATCAACTTTATTAATCCATTTGATATCAGCAAATTAGGTTAAGCACTATGATTATATATTACTACTTGTCGTACTTTAATCTTCGGAAATAATCTCTCTAATAGTTCGGGATAAAATTACATAATAGTAAACCTCCCCAAATTCCGTATTTAACTTTTTACTAAATTATTGTTATTCTTATTATAATTGTCATATTTTAACTGTACAAGCTTTTGTTGAGGAAACCACTCATTTGATTTTTTTTGGTATTTGTATTTATATTTAGAATAAAATTTGGCCGTATAATAGTTCTTCTATTGAACACCAATCAAAATTAGAACATGTTTCAAAATTGAAAATAAACATACCTTACAAGTGTATTGAGAATTTCTATGTTGGGATTGAATCAAAACTGGGATAATTGTTGAAAATGTTGCTCTTACCATAGGTAAAGATCGAATCTTTATAGTGCTGAGGTGTTGATTTCATCCCCAAATCTCAAACCTCACGCAGCCAATCTAATTGGTTGGGATTTTGTATTCACATAGCACTCCAACTCTTCTACGCCTTGGTCTTTTGTCCAATTAATGGAGACCACTTCATCAACTGAAACATTTTCTCGCAGGTAACACCGTAACAGCAATCAATGTGCACGTGTGAACTATGATGCCAAAAAGTGTATATTATAGAGATAGATGCAGATTTATGATAGTGAGATTGACATCCTAGAAAGAAAGGTTCCACCATTTTAGGCTGGGAAAAGTTAAAGAGTTTTTCTGCAAATACAAAGCCTACTCACATAGACAAATCCAGGGTTCAAATATGTTTTTAACAAAACTAAAAAGTCACAACTTAAGACAGTCGAAGACCTAAGCTCACCAACAAGCAACATTTCTCTCGATTTGGATAAACCAATTCACTCCTATCCCTCTAACAAACTGGACATCCATGACAAATTCTTAAGACCAATTGCCTAGGTAAGTAATAGCCTGATTCCCTACTATTTGGTATTTCTTCCACGTTCTGCAAGCTTTGCTGCAACCTGCTCTTCAGACAATGGAAGATAGTAGATCCGCGGAGTGGCTTTGGTCTTCTGGAAGAGATCGTCCAGCGTAACAATTGGAGGCTCATGTTTCTCAGGCAGAGGAGGTGGTGGATGAGCAAACCTTTCCTTGGCAAGTGGTGGGTTAGACAGAGGTGGAGGTGGTGGAAGGACAGGTGGGGGTGGAAGTTGCTGCCTGGGTACCTGTTGACGGGGTGAGGGCTGCGGCTGCAAAGTTGGAGCAGCAGGGACACTAGGAGTTACGGGTGTCACAGGTGACTGAGGAGGAGCCTCCACCCGCATCTTTACTTCTTGAGGGTCAACGAAATCAGCCACCAGTAGGCGTCCACCATTGGGTGGCCACTGTAGGTTGTACACAGCATTTCGAGTTTCTAAGGCTTCGTCCACAGATGAGTACTGCATCAACATGATTTCAAAGGTCAATAGAAATCTAGAGTGCCATGCAGACTCATCGAAACACATACATACTGACAACAATGGTGATTATATAGAAAAGGTCAAAGGTACCAAGTCCACAAATCTACCGCATTGCAGAGAGAGAGGGAGAGAAAGCTTACAGTAACATAGCAATGAGTTTTAATCTGATCCATCCAGAAACTGGTAAAAGTACCAGTTTTTTCAAGAAGTTCTTGGACAGCTTTCAGGGTGAAAGGACGAACAAAACGATCAATCCTGAGAGAATTTGTCGGAGGCTTTTGTGATGGTGGAACTGAAAAGCACAAGAGATAGAGAGCCCTATTACGTATTAAAACAACTTTTGCTCAAGTTCACTACAATCGAGAAAAAAATAACTCACCAACTCGCTCCTTGGGCGTATCCTCACTCATAGATGAGTCGGATCGAGAAAAGTTGCGCTGCATGGGTTGTGCGCGCTGAACTGCATCTTTGGGGATTGTGGTGGGTGTGAGATTGGTAGTTTCTGTTTCGGAAGTCTTAATGCTTTCAGAATTCCATCTGCGTTGCCTCTTTAATGGCTCATTTACAACATTTTCTTTATCTGTGAATGACATTCAGTCAAATAAAAAGTTAGTCCTTCAACACCATATTCTTTGAACATTAAAAACAAGAGAAACCATCTCACTAACAAGAAACGGATGGGAAAAAGTGGTAGGTAAATTGGAAGAACATGTAAACAGAATTAGCTTTAAACTTGTGGCATGACTTCAGGACAAGAATACCCAATTCTTCCATGGCAATATACCAAAATTAGAAGTTGTCTCCTGGCAATAAGCCTAACGTCAAAGATAAAATTTAAAGAACACATCAATTATAAAAACATATTTGCCACTAAAATGATCATCGCCTTGTCCAACATATTAGTGATCATACAATAATTCAAAGACAATTAGGTAATAAATGCAAAATTCATATTTTGACATAGAAGTAAACCATATCAGCAAATGAAACAAAAAGAACATAAAGCAGACAATATGAATTAGTAAAAATTTTAAGAATAAGGTTAGGTGGGAAAGGAAATTCAATAATGCAGGCTCACCATTAAGCTTCCTTTTCTCTGTGGGCACAGAAGAGCGAATCTTGTTCTCATCATGTACTTCTTTTTGCTCAGTAGATGAATCCTTTCCAACAACATCAGCAAGGTTTTCCTCCTTCCCAGCAATTACTTCATTTTTCTCAGTCTTATCTCCAACTTCGTCAGGATTATACTTTGAATCAATTTGCTTACTTTCCAATACATCATCCTCCATAGAATCATCACCAGAGCTTCTGTCTAAATTTAATTTTTCTGAGTCTATGATTTCTACAATATCATTTTTCTTGCTTATATCTGCATTTGAAGCATTGATGGTATCTTTATCTCCAATTGATGCCTTCTTCTCTTGTGGCTCTTCAACATCCATTGGATGTGATTCACCACCAACTGGGACAACATTATCCGATAATGGTTCCACAATCTCTGGTTTAACAACATCTAGTTCTAATTTGACATTATCAGCAATTATATTATCCTTTAGTTCTAATTTTTCATTAATTGACACAGAATCAGTAGAAATAGAATCAGATTTTACTTGAAACCCTAAATTAGGGCTGACCTCAGATACCTGGTTTTCTGTTGTAGAAGTGTCATACATCGCATCCTCGTGTGCAGGCTTCATATCCTCCTTGTCCAGCAGGGACTTGGAAACCTCTTTCTCCATTTGGGGCTTCAAATCCTCAACCTCCAGCTGGATCTTTGTATCCTTATCATCCTGCTGGAGCCTTGAATCATCAATCCCCAAAGTCTCCTGCGATTCAGAACCATGTGCAATTTGACCACTTAATGTGCAGTCAGAAGTCACATTCCCTTTAACTCCAATGCTGGTATCCAATGCAAACTCAGAAACCACATTCTGTGTAACAGTAACACTGGTCTCAACTGTGCTTGTGTTAGCTGCAAGCTCCCCTTCCACTGTATATGAATTAGTTCCACCATCCGTTACAATATCTTGTTGAACTTTGTATCCTTGATCCTCGGCTTCTAGACTATCATTGATGTCAATCTGAAAATCCTGAGCCGTAGTATTATCAACCTTCTCTTTTTCATTAGCATCATCAAGTACAACTTCAGCCTTCTTCCTAGCAATAGAAACCGGTTCAGATTGCTTTTCCGCACTTACATGCTGGGGATCCAAATTTATGCCATTGTTTGCATCCCTCCTAGCATTTTCCCTCTCAATGCGAAGTGCTTCATCCAAGCGTTTTATTAGATCATCCTTCAAACCTTTAGTTGTTAGTTTCCGTTTCTTTAGCTCCTCCTTCAATTCTGTAACCTTCCACTGATCTATCGGTCGATTGTCTAGAATTGGGTATCGGGACGACATCTTTTCCAACTAATATCACCTTCACAATCCTGCAAACATCAAATGCAACTCAAATTTATCTACTTACATAAACCATCTAAATCATACAGACATTTTGGAGGATAGGAAGATAAAGGAAAAGATCATGATGAAATCAACTATGAAGTAATGATAAGCTGAAATAACTATGATTTCACAAGAGGAAATGCAAAGGTACACAACAATATTATCTGTCAATGGAAAGAACATCTGCAAAATTATCTTTAAAACAAAATTGAATAAGTGAAAAAAATATCATTGAAAACATCTTCGAGGCAAAGAATGGAAGAAAATTCCACAACTCATGCACAACAATGTGACATCTTTTGCACATGTAACAGGAATCAAACAAAAACCAAATGTCACGGCTTTAATGCTGGAAACCAATGATATTCTGTTCAAAGGCACATGATTTTACTTAATGCTCCATTTGGTTTACCAGATAAACACAAGTCATTCCACCAGAAAATGTCCCCTTTACCAGATAAACACAGTTCATTCCACCAGAAAATATCCCTCCTTTAATGACATGTCTATACTTTTCATATTGAACAAAGCACTGTTACAGTACACATTTTGCAGACTTTCCCTTTTCCAAACAAGCTTTGATATAGAAACTATTAGAAGTATTCACAACCGAGAGCAAGTTAAAATGACAAAAAAAGAGTAAACTCATTGAATCACCTGGTACAGCCCAGCTATTACAGAAGAGACATCAAATCGGAAAAAAAAAATCCCCAGAATACACGACAAGGGAACAGAAACATTGAAATGAAGAGCCAAAACCCAAAGTGTCAAATCGAGAACAAGTCGTAGACCTGAATGTGCGATAATCCTCTGACCTCGATTCCAGGAAACTGACGCACCCACGACGACGACGAAAAGCTCGACAACAGATTTTGTAAAAAACCCTAAATTTCACAACACAAAACCCGACATTAGAGATCGATAAACCAAATGCCCGCGGAGTAAAATAAAACTGCAAAAAAACTGCCGCCCAGTGGATAATTTATTTCACAGCGAACCCTCGAATTCGACCCACTGGACCAAACACAATCTTTTTTTTCTCTAAATTTCCTGGAAAATAAACGAAGAACAAAAACCAACTGAACCAAACAGACTACTGAGACAGTGCGAGGAAACGCAAACGAAGGCTTCTTTATAAAGAGGAAATCAGGAAAAGGATAAAATGGAAAATGGAGGTACTGACAATTCCCAATCTTTTTGTCCGTTTGCGTTAACATTTGGGCGTTAGGGTTTTTGGGTTTTGCCATTATATTGCGTTAAAATGTCGCCTCAGAACACATTTTTGATTTATTAATTTAAAAGATAAAATAACACAATACAAATACAATCGGATTTTTAAAAAACTCAATTAATTAAATCATAAAATTTTAAATCGATTAATTAATAACTTTTACTTTTGTAACTTTTATGAATTAATTAATTAATACTCTCTCTTATCTAAAATAAAAGTCGTTTTAGAGAGAAATAAGTGTCGTTCGTGACTTTTCATGCATGTTTATGATTTTATTTCCAAAATTACTCTTTAATTTCTATCACATCTTAATTACACAAATTATACGGATTATATTTTCAAGACACTTCAACATATAATTAATAAGGGTACATCAAACATTTCATTAACTTTTTTAATAAGTGTGCATCTCTCTAAAACGACTTTTATTTTGAATAGGAGGGAGTAATATTTTTTAATTAAATTTTAAATTTTTAAAGAAATATATATTTTTTAAATTATTTAATTTTATTTAAATTTTTATAATTAGTTAATAACAATTACCTTTTTGAAACTCAAATTCCTTATTTTACTGGTTTAATTTTTGAACTAATTTTTAAAACATTGATAAAAACATAAATTTAATAGTTACAACATAATTAATAATTTTTTAGTTTTATAATAATAAAAAGTATTATATTATAAAAATGAAAATTTTATTTTATGTATAAAAGTATCTTATTAAATTTGTTTATTTTAATATTAATTAAATATTTTGAATTAGAATAAAAATGAAAACATTTGAAGTAATTATGTACAGAAAGTAAAAAAAATCAATTAACTAATTTAATTTAAAATTGTATTTTAAAAATTAACATTAAAATTAATTATGTGTTAAAAAAATTTAACACGTCATCAACTACCAACAGAAAAACATAAAATGTAATAAATAAATAAAACATTGTTATTACCATCTTTTGTACTCTCGACGCTAAGCTACTAGAGATCAGCTCTGTCTCTGTCAGACATTTTATCGAACACTCGAAGCTCTAATCGAATCTCTCGCCCTCCTGTACGTTGCAGAGAAAAGCGATGTTTCGAAGGTATGCGTTCTGTATTTGGTTTTTCTAGTTGAGGTATGCAATTACAGCACCAATTGGTATTAGTTGAATATTTGCGGATTTGTAGGTCGATTTTGGACTTTGCGTCTCGTCGATCGTTTAGGACAATTCCGAGGCAGCCGACGTATCAGGCATGTATTCCATAAGTATCTTAATAATTTTTGAAATTCTTAATCTCGGATTGGAACGACGAGGGAATATTCATTGAATGCTGTTCTATTTTAAAGCTGTTATTTGTTCCGTGTTTTTGCGTTCTATCTCAGTTTTTGGATTGTGGGTTTTATTTGATTTAGAATGGGAAGTTGGGCAAAGGACAGGAACTGTGTTTGTTGAGTTCCAGCTGATGGGAATGTGTTGTTATTAGCTTTTGCAGTTGGTCAATGCTTTTTGGTGATACTGATATTTAGTTTGCGGTTAATTCGAGCAGACACCGTCATTCATTTATACAAAGAGACAATTTTCAACTTCCTCCAAGGACAATGGATCCCCGAAAACTGGTTCTGAAGGTAAAACACCAGAAGCAAAAAGCAATTCAACAAATTTTGTATTGGGGAGTGCCATTGTTGCTGGAGTAGCTCTTTTAGCATATCAATCAGGCTATTTAGACAAAGTTGTTGGTAAAGATCAGCAGGTTTCTCATCATTCAGCTGAACTTGAAATTGACCATAAACAAGTAAAGGAAACTCAAGACTTGGGAGAGCAAGTGGTATCCACGACAAGTGAAGAACCCTCCGCAAAGATTGAAAGCCAAATAGATCTTCCTGGTGTTGGAACTGAAAAGAAGATTGAGACTCTTGTAGATCTTCCTCAAGTTGATACCAAGAAGGATGATGAAAGTCCTAAAGACTCACCTCATGATGAAGTTCAAATTGATGTTCCCCACCAGCAAGCTTTTGGTCTAACAGAAGAAGGAAATCAAACTCATGTAGAAGAGGCATCTGATGTGAAAACAGAAGCTGAGGGAATTAATGTCCAGGACAAACATAAATTGGAATCTTCTCATAACACAAGTACCGAAGCTAGTGTACCTGCAGAAAGCCCAGAGGCAAAAACTGATGTATATTCCAATGAGAATGTTCAAGTTAGACAAGTACAACAAGAGGCTAGCTCGGTTCCTGAAGACAATCTTGGACCCACTCAGCATCACACTGCAGAAAAGAGATCAGAGGTAATCTGACAGTTTGTGGATAATTTGGTGCATAAAATTGCATAGGAAAAGAAAGAAAAAGGAGTATCAGGGCAAAAACTCTCAATATCAATTCTCAATTATAAAGATGTAGTAACAATGAATCCAAACCGTATAACTATATAGAAAGTCCTAACTGGACTTGAAACTAAGACCTTTGTATTTTTTTTTGTCCCAACAAAAGTTTTGCAAGACCTTGTATTTGATGATCCCAAACTAGAAGCCTTTGTGCAATTGATCCATTTTTTAAGCTTGAAACGAATCTAGGGAAATCATGGAGTCCATTGTGTTTGCTATGTTGTTTGCACAGTTAACAACTATGTTTGATATTCTGCCATGGCAGCCTGTGGTTGAGAAAGATAGAGAAGGGGCAAGTCTACTTGATACATATCTTCTTAAGGATAAGGCTGAAGAAAGCTCAGTGACTAAAGACTCTAGTGAGCAGGTAAACAAGCAATCTATGCTTTTTACTTGGCAGATTAATGCTACATTAATAGGAATGCTTAATTGCATGGACAGAAATGTTACAGAAAGGAACTACTGAAATTATCTTCTTTGCAAATGTAGGCAATAGAAGAATCAGATGATGGTTCTATGACAGTTGACGGGAAGCTGGTTCTGAATTTTCTCCAAGCAATTCATGCAGCTGAAAAGAGGCAAGCTGAGTTGGATACCCGCACTTTTGCCGAAGAGAAGAAGGCCTTGAAGGTATATTTGTTTCTGGCTTGAACTATTAATAGTCTTGATGTACATTCTGGAATGTAATTTTGTTGTATTCTTTCCTTGGTATGCAAGAAACTTGAGTTAGCATCAGTAGAGGTAATCTGATTCCTGTTGGTGCTTTCTCACACTCTGTGCTTTGGTCGTTCTGGTCCTTATTCTATGTTCAGGAGAAGTATGAAAAGGAATTGAGGGATTTGAGGGCTAGAGAATTCATGCGTGCAGAAGAGGCAGCAATCCTTGATAAGGTTTTATAGATCATCTCTTATTACCTTTTTCATTATTGATGAATGGGGTTAAACAGAGTTGACAGGATATGCACATAAATACGAACAGTTAGGCTACTTTTAATCCAACCTCTATCTGGCAATTTGTACCCTGTAACCAGACTATAACTTCAACCATTTCAGGAACTAAAAAGAGAGCGAGCAAAAGCAACAGCTGCTATCAGAGCACTTCAAGAAAAAATGGAAGAGAAACTTCACATAGAGCTTGAAAAAAAGGTGTTCATATTTTTTATTTTGCGAAAACAGCATATATCTTTTGGAGCTAGTTGTTTAGTTTCTAATTCAATTTGTGATTGTAGGACACCGAAGTCAAAAAGAAACTTGAAACATTGCAGGAGTTGGCAAAAGCAGAACTGTCTGCTGCTATTGCTAGTGAAAAGGCAGCACAAATAGAAAAGATGGCTGAAGCAAACCTCAATGTGCGATATCTTCTTTAAATGAAAATGAGTTATTTTCAACTATATTTGCTTGTTTATGATTTTTAGTAAGATTATTTGTTGCTTAATGTGAACCTTAAGGAATATTGGTCAACAGGATTTAGGTGCTCTTCGTCCTTTATTTTCCCATGCTGAATTTGGAACCTTTATGTTGAGATAACTCTGATTGCTTGCTGGTGATGTTGTTTTTTAAAGCCTGAGGTGTTCAGATTTCTTTTCTTTTGTAGATAAATGCGTTGTGCATGGCTTTCTATGCAAGATCTGAAGAGACGCGTCAAATCCATTCTGTTCACAAGCTTGCATTGGTAATAGTCTTCATTTTCGTCACTCAATGGCTACATACACACGCACATATGTGAAGTATCTTACACGTATACTGTGGCTGATTTCATGTTCCCAATTTCTGCTAATGATTTTATTTCGTGCTCAGCAAATTGATTTTTTATCTGGATTGTAGGGAGCACTAGCATTGGAAGATGCACTAACAAAGGGGTTACCAATTCAGCAAGAGCTTGATGTTTTAAATCCATGTATTGAAGGAATTGATAAAGACTCACTTTTGCATTTGGTCCTCTCGACCCTTCCGGAAGAAGCACGGCATAATGGCACAGATACTCTGCTGCAATTGAATCAAAAGGTAAGCAACTTGGCAAACCTAAAGTTGCAGAATTAAATGCTGCCACCAATAATTGTGATTGCTCATTCGCTTGATGTGTCCTCATGCAGCAACTTCATCAGAAACTTATGGATCAGATATTGAAATGTTTACTTTAGAGGCAGTATGCTTAATCGTTAATACTTTTGCGCAAAAAAGTGGTTTTTGTTTAGAAAGAGTTTAGGATATCGATGTACAGAATATGTTTGCTTTCTCACTAACTAATATCCATTTCGGTTTTAGTTCAACGCCTTGAAGGGACCACTTCGACACTACATTTTGATGCCACCAGGTAGCGGTGGCCTCTTGGCGCATGGTTTGGCTCAGGTTGCATCCTGGCTAAGGGTATGTGATCATAGAAAATTATCTGAATATCTATTTTAGACTTGTACGGGGTACCGTATTGATACAGTTTTTGCAGATTAAGGAAATTGACCCATCCGGAGAAGGGATCGAGTCCGTGATTATTAGAGTCGAGAGTTTCCTAGCTGAAGGAAAGCTTGCTGAAGCAGCAGATACTCTCCAAGAAGGTGTCAGAGGCAGCCAAGCTGAAGAAATAGCTGGAGACTGGGTGAAGCGAGCCAGGAACAGAGCCATCATAGAGCAAGCTTTAACCGTACTCCAATCGTATGCAACTTCCATTAGCCTAACCCAATAATACCATTGTTATCACCTTCACTCTTGTGTGATTAAGCTTGCCATGGCTGTACCGGTACTCATTTCCCGGTTAACCCTCCGATCAGATTATTGACACAGGAAATTGAATTCTGAGTTTTTGTTGAGCAACAGAAAAGTATCGTATCACCATTAGATTAACCACAATTCCAAATAAGAGAAGTTTTGTTTCTTCATGATCAAAATTCCTTATTCATGTTCTTGAGGATAGTATGATGGTGGGCTGTCCTATTGAGAGTAACTCTGTTCATGAAAGGTACTTTAGTCAACAAGCTGGCATTTCATGGTGTTTCTTCAATTTCATGTATGCCATTCATTGTTCCCATTTCCCAGATGAAAAGAACAGTTTCTCTTTTCTTTCCATAAAGTTTTCCCTGATAATGTATCCAATCTTTATCCCTGTCTCAAATATGTGATCTTTTTGTTGTCTTCCACGTATAGATGTAATCCGGTTCGGTTTAAAGTCAACAGGACAAGTTTGAATTTGGGCTCCCGATTCAAACTTAACACAATTTTTTGGAGTTGATAATCATGACAAATTAGTAAAAGTTTGGGTCATTTTGACTCAAAAATTAAAAAATTAAACTAGATTTAATCGGTTCGAGTTTTGGTATTTTGGATCGATTAAAATTGGATTTGAAAACAATTTTAAGTTATGATTTAAATTTTAAAATAATTTTCAATTTCGAAGCCTATTATAAACCCTAGATGAAATTGATAATCATCAAATTACTCTTAATTTTTAATTCATCGTGTTCTTGGAGCACAATTAAATAGGGGAATGTATGTTCTAAGGTCTGTTAAATATTATTGACTGATTCAAAAGTTGGTGCTACTTTATTGGAGCACATTT
>JANZLH020000381.1:86800-97768 GCA_026770325.2 Erythroxylum fimbriatum
CATATGGTTTAAAATTATATAATAATTAATATATTGTGCTTTGCATATTGTTTAATATATTTTAAATAATATTTATAAGCATAAATAATTTTTATTACAAAATAAAATATATAGTGAACATTAAAAGTGCTTTTCATTTTTATATTGTCAAACAGTATATTGTACGAAGCTCTTTCAAAAAATTATTTTTTAAATGACAATCAAACAGTCAACTGGCTTCTTAGAAAAATTCTTCTCAGAAAAACTCTACTGACAAAAGCTCTACTAATATAAGCTCATCTAAACAGGCACTTACTCAATAACTAATGTAAATGTTTTAAGTTATTATAAAGTTAAAAATAAGATGTTTAAATATAAAATCTAAAATTAAATAATAATTTTTATTGAATTTCCTAACAGAAGTTCATGAGTTTTTATCACGAAAATAATTTTTTTGTAAAATACAAAAAGAAGGTTGTATATAATTAGTGACCCTCCCGTAACCTCGCATAATGGAAAGTTACGTGTAGTGTCTCGATGAATTTGCCCTTACTTTCACACCTAAACAAAATATGTAGTTTTTTTTAAAATAGAATTTTGTAAAAAAATAATTACACTAATTAAAGGTTAAATAATTAAATTAAAATAATACTATTTTGCAATTTTTTTTAGATAAGCTGTTTAATTTAATTTAATTAATTAAATTTAACAGAGTCAACTATATAATAATGGTAAAAACAGGACAAGACAAAATGTAGTTTTTTAAGTTTTAGGTGGCTAAGTTATTAAGGTTATAGCCAAGCCGAACCGTAAGATGTTAGCGTAGTTCATGGAGTTGTCGGTGGTCCTGTGAACGCTAACTGCAAGCTGAGCAAAGCTTGACTCACTCCCATCTCATCTCTTTTAATTATCTTTCTGCTTCGCTTCTTTTCCACGACATCTGTAGATGCTAACACATTCTCTTCATCTTTACTGCATCTCTTCCTCTCTCCATCTCTCTAAGAGGTAAGTAACTAACTGAGACCCACTTACACCGCTCTCTTTTGGAATTGTATTTTGCTATTGCTTTCCACTCAATGTGATTTGTCGTTCCTGGTATTCCTGGAGGAGGTGGTCTCCTTAACTGTTGTTAGATTTGATCCATTCTCATTCCCTCTGCTTGAGATTTGATGCGCTATCTTTTGATTCATTTCAAGTTCGATCCACTCTCTGACTATCGCTATCTTCAGAGAAACAAAGTCTAGATTTTGCTTCAATTTCTTTCTTTTGGGAAATTTCCAACCACTTCAAGTTCGCTTCTTTTATTATAATTTCTAAAAATTGAATCTTTCTTCTGAATGGCGACAAGGGCATAGTACTTTGGCTTTAGTTTTACTTCTTGGTTGATTGGCATTGGATTCGTTTTAAGATTTTAGTGTTTTTTACATGGTTTTAGTTCAATTGAGCTCAAGTTGGGGAAGCAATTAGTGGCTGCTTGCGTCTGATCTGACACCAAGTTTTGCATTGGGACTTTTGTACTTTTGTTCTGGCAGAGGATTTTGATGCTTTGACTGTGTAAGGCAGGCAGATCTGGGGAGGGGCAAGGTTTTGCACTGATTTATTTGTGTTGGGAATCTTGAAGTTAAGTAAAACTGGCGACCACACTCGCTTGGAGGTTGGCTGCCAGCAATGGCAACGGCCTTGCCACAAATGATATGGTAAAGTTCACACCTTTGCTTGGTTATGTACTCTGAGCATGAGATTCAGATACTTATGCTGATTCGTTGTATCTTGATTGATGTGGTACGGGCTGGATCTCAGTGATCTGATAGTTGCTCATTGGTGTATCTGATTCTTTATTGGATTGTAATGGAGTTACTAAAGAAGATGTATTTAATGTTCTTTTTTGTTTTGCTCTGGTAAGAAGACGCACAAAGTTCCTGGAGATGCTTCTTTTCATTGCTAATTTCTGATCCCAGTTTAGATACTGAACCAGAAATAGGTCGCATTTCTGATATATATTCTGTCCCTCCCCCTCACATCTATCAAAATATAAAAAAATGGAAAAGGGATCAGATACGTTGAAATTCTCCATGTCTTTGATCAATGTTTTGTTTGGTAGATGTGTATGAATGAATCTACATTCTCCCTTTTCATGGTTTCAGGAAAAAAATGTTGATGCAAGACTTCAAGATTCAGAGCCCCCTACACCACACTCTGTTATGAAGATGGGTTTACGGTCAGTTCTAATCTAATTTACTAATGTAGTCTTCAAGAACAACGTGCATACAACTAAATTGGCATCTTTTGTTGTTTGTTATTCGTTGCTCATCTATGTTCGCAATTTCTAAGGCGCTGAAATATTTTTGAATAATGTACTTAATCATGTTCCTGCCTTTTGAAAAAGGCAAATGCAACAAATCAGTTGCCAAAACTTTCAGAGTTTCCAAAGGTTGTGGCAATTGGTTACGACAAATTTTCTGGCCTCTTTCACCCATCTCCTCTGCTAGTCTGCCATATGCAATGGCAGTTGGTTACCAAAGTCAATATTGTTAGGACTGATATGGGTGAGGATAATTTAGGAAAGGGGGAGAATAACAAAGAAGGGAATAAGCCTAGGATATGGAGAGTATACTCGAGGAGAAAGAAAGAAGGTGTAGAGGGGAGTTAGTTAGTTACGGGCTGAGTTGACAAAACAGAATGTCTTGGGGAATAGGTGGTTTTTAGGCTGAGAAGTTGGGGGAAAAAAAGGGGAGAGGGGAGAGGGGAGGAGAAGTCATTGGAGGCAGAAATTTACTGGAACCATGGCACTGGATGCCTAGTGATCATTAGATGAGTAGATTTTCTATGAGTTTGACATACTTCATGTTCAAACTTTTATGTTTGACGTCAGAAGGTGCATTATGCCATGAAAATATATTTCCTTTCCTAATAGAACAAAACAAAAGTACACTAATAAACAAACCAAAAGCATTCAGCTTATTTTCATTCCAATTTCATAAGGTGCTAAGTAAGAGACTTTTGATATAACTTTACGTGAGAAAATAACATTCTTAAATCATCTGCAGAGATCGTAGTAGTAGCATGGAGGACCCAGATGGCACATTGGCCAGCGTTGCACAATGCATTGAGCAATTGCGTCAAAATTCTTCATCTGCACAAGAGAAAGAATTTTCCTTAAGACAGTTGCTAGATCTTATTGAAACACGTGAAAGTGCCTTTAGTGCTGTTGGGTCTCACTCTCAAGCAGTTCCTGTACTTGTTTCTCTTCTCCGTTCAGGAACACTGGGAGTAAAAATACAGGCTGCTACTGTTTTAGGTTCTCTCTGCAAGGAGAATGAACTGAGAGTAAAAGTATTGCTTGGAGGATGCATTCCGCCATTGCTTGGACTTCTTAAGTCAAGCTCTGCAGAAGGTCAAATTGCTGCAGCAAAGACAATATATGCAGTTTCCCAAGATGGGGCAAAGGATCATGTTGGGTCTAAAATTTTTTCAACCGAAGGAGTTGTGCCAGTGCTTTGGGGGCTGCTTCAAAGTGGGCTGAAAACTGGCAACCTAGTTGACAATTTGTTGACTGGAGCACTTAAAAACCTCTCTAGCAGCACTGAGGGATTTTGGTCTGCAACGATTCAAGCTGGTGGAGTGGATATACTAGTGAAGTTGCTCACAGCAGGGCAGTCAGGGACCCAAGCTAATGTATGTTTTCTTCTTGCATGTATGATGGTGGAGGATGCATCAGTTTGTACTAAAATATTGGCTGCAGATGCTACTAAACAACTTCTTAAGTTATTGGGACCTGGTAATGAAGCTTCTGTTAGAGCAGAAGCTGCAGGTGCTCTTAAGTCTCTTTCTTCTCAGTGTAAAGAAGCTAGAAAGGAGATAGCAAATTCTAATGGAATTCCGGCCTTGATAAATGCTACTATAGCTCCATCAAAAGAATTCATGCAGGGTGAGTATGCACAGGCTTTGCAGGAGAATGCAATGTGTGCTCTTGCTAACATTTCTGGTGGTTTATCATATGTCATCACAAGCCTTGGACAAAGCCTGGAATCATGCTCATCACCTGCCCAGACAGCAGACACTTTGGGGGCCTTAGCTTCAGCTCTAATGATCTATGACAGCAAAGCTGAATCAACAAGGGCATCAGACCCTACAGCTATAGAGCAGACTTTGGTTAGGCAGTTCAAGCCTCGTGTGCCATTTCTCGTCCAAGAACGAACTATAGAAGCATTGGCCAGTCTATATGGTAATAGCGTACTCTCAACTAAACTTGCAAATTCTGAAGCTAAAAGATTACTAGTTGGTTTGATCACAATGGCTGCAAATGAAGTTCAGGATGAGCTTATAAGAGCTCTCCTCACACTTTGCAACAGTGAAGGGAGCTTGTGGCGTGCACTTCAGGGACGTGAAGGTGTTCAATTATTGATATCTCTTCTTGGACTGTCCTCAGAGCAGCAGCAGGAATGTGCAGTTGCATTGCTTTGCCTTCTATCTAATGAAAATGATGAAAGTAAGTGGGCCATCACTGCTGCTGGTGGTATACCTCCACTCGTTCAAATACTAGAAACAGGATCTGCTAAAGCCAAGGAAGATTCTGCAACAATCCTGAGGAACCTATGCAACCATAGTGAAGATATACGTGCATGTGTTGAAAGTGCTGATGCTGTTCCTGCATTATTATGGCTACTGAAGAATGGTAGCCCTAATGGAAAAGAAATTGCCGCAAAGACTCTAAACCATTTGATCCATAAATCTGATACAGCAACTATCAGCCAACTCACTGCATTATTAACCAGTGACCTACCTGAATCCAAGGTTTATGTTCTGGATGCTTTGAAAAGTA
The DNA here is from genome assembly GCA_026770325.2 of Erythroxylum fimbriatum. NCBI lineage: Eukaryota > Viridiplantae > Streptophyta > Magnoliopsida > Malpighiales > Erythroxylaceae > Erythroxylum > Erythroxylum fimbriatum. The sequence goes on from JANZLH020000381.1 coordinate 91,602, forward strand.
TGCTTTCTGTGGTTCCCTTGAGTGATATATTGAGGGAAGGTAGTGCTGCAAATGATGCAATTGAGACAATGATTAAGATATTGAACTCTACTAAAGAAGAGACTCAGGCCAAGTCTGCGTCGGCTTTGGCAGGGATCTTTGAGATCAGAAAGGACTTGCGTGAAAGTGGCATTGCAGTTAAAACTTTCTGGTCTGTGATGAAATTGCTAAACGCTGAGTCAGAAAACATCCTGGTAGAGTCATCTCATTGCGTTGCTGCCATATTTCTTTCAATTAGAGAGAACAGAGATGTTGCTACTGTCGCTCGAGATGCATTGTCTCCCCTAGTTACACTGACCAACTCTTCAACTTCAGAAGTAGCAGAGCAGGCAACATGTGCCCTGGCAAACCTTATTTTGGATAGTGAAGCTTCAGAGAGAGCAATCCCTGAAGAAATTATTCTGCCTGCTACGAGGGTTCTGCGTGAAGGCACGGTTTCTGGACAGACACATGCAGCAGCAGCTATTACCCGCCTGTTCCATTCTCACAAAATTGATAATGCTGTAATTGATTGTGTCAATCGTGCTGGAACTGTCCTTGCATTAGTTTCTTTCCTAGAATCTGCTGATGGTGGATCTGTTGCCCTGTCAGAAGCACTAGGTGCACTTGCTATTCTGTCAAGTTCAGAGGGAACTAGTGGGAATGTTAGACCTGCTTGGGCAGTATTAGCTGAATTTCCAAGAAGTATAACTCCTATAGTTTCATCAATTGCTTATGCAACACCGGTGTTGCAGGATCAAGCTGTTGAAATATTATCACGACTTTGCCGGGATCAGCCTGTCGTCTTGGGAGAGACAGTTTCTAGTTCAGCTGAATGTATATCGTCAGTCGCTCGACGTGTGATCAATGCTACAAACCCAAAGGTCAAACTTGGGGGAGCTGCACTTCTTATTTGTGCTGCAAAAGTCAGCCCTCAGAGATTGGTGGAAGACTTAAATCAATCAAATTCCTGTAGTCATCTCATTCAATCACTTGTTATGATGTTTAATTCCATGGAGATCTCTGCTTCGGGAAATCAAAGTGATGATAAGGAAATAATTAGCATCTCTAGGCATTCTAAGGAGGAGGGAGGCAATAGTGAAGCCAACAATGGAACATCAGTAATTCATGGATATAGCTTGGCAGTTTGGCTACTCTCGGTTCTTGCTTGTCATGATGAGAAAAGTAAAGTTGTGATAATGGAAGCTGGGGCAATAGAAGTCCTCAACGAAAGAATCTCCAGTTGTCTCTTGCAATATAGTCAGGTATTCAATCGTTCTTCCCTATCTTCCTTTTTGTCCTTTTTGTCATAACCACATAAAAACCAAAACTGAAGAACTTCCCTTGTTATGTATCCTCTTCTCTGAAGGTTGTCAGTATTAAAAATCTTGACATAGCTGAATGTTTATGGATTCTGAGATTCATGCTATAGAAAGCATTTGTATTGTATTTTCAAGTTAATTACATCAATTTTGTTTCTTTTGTCCATGGTTCTTCATGCAGAGTGATGTTGGTGAAGATAGCAGCATATGGATTTTTGCACTACTGCTGGCGATCCTCTTTCAAGACAGAGATATTATACGAGCACATGCAACGATGAAAGCTATACCAATACTTTCAAACTTGTTGAAATCAGAAGAGTCTGCAAACAGATATTTTGCTGCACAAGCAATAGCAAGTCTAGTGTGTAATGGTAGTAGGGGAACTCTTTTATCTGTTGCAAATTCTGGTGCAGCTGGTGGTCTTATCTCCTTACTTGGCTGTGCTGATGGGGATATATGTGACCTTCTTGAGCTGTCAGAGGAGTTTTCTCTGGTGCGTTATCCTGATCAAGTTGCTCTTGAGAGGTTGTTCAGAGTTGAAGACATAAGGGTTGGTGCAACTTCCCGAAAAGCAATTCCTGCCCTTGTTGATCTACTTAAGCCTATTCCTGATCGTCCTGGTGCACCTTTTCTAGCATTAGGACTTTTGACTCAGCTTGCAAAAGATTGTCAGCCAAACAAGAATGTAATGGTAGAATCAGGGGCTTTGGAAGCACTAACCAAGTACCTTTCTCTTGGTCCTCAAGATGCAACTGAAGAAGCTGCAACTGATCTTTTAGGTATCCTATTTGGCAATGCTGAAATTCGAAGACATGAAGCTGCCTTTGGTGCAGTCAGTCAACTTGTTGCAGTTTTGCGCTTGGGTGGAAGAGGTGCAAGGTACAGTGCTGCTAAAGCATTGGAAAGCCTTTTTTCAGCAGACCACATTAGGAATGCAGACACTGCCAGACAAGCTGTCCAGCCCTTAGTTGAAATTCTTAATACTGGTCTGGAGAAAGAGCAGCATGCTGCTATTGCTGCATTAGTCAGGTTATTAAGTGAAAACCCATCACGAGCCCTTGCAGTTGCAGATGTTGAAATGAATGCAGTAGATGTGCTTTGCAAGATCCTCTCATCAAATTGTTCAATGGACCTGAAGGGGGATGCTGCAGAATTGTGTGGTGTACTATTTGGAAATACAAAAATAAGGTCAACGCTTGCAGCTGCACGCTGTGTTGAGCCTCTGGTCTCTCTCCTTGTGACTGAGTATAGTCCTGCTCAACATTCAGTTGTCCGTGCACTGGACAAACTCGTTGATGATGAACAACTGGCTGAGTTAGTTGCAGCTCATGGCGCGGTAGTTCCTCTTGTTGCTCTCCTATATGGTAGAAATTACATGCTTCATGAAGCTATTTCTAGAGCACTTGTGAAGTTGGGGAAAGACAGGCCGGCCTGCAAAATGGAAATGGTAAAAGCTGGAGTGATTGAAAGTATACTTGATATCCTCCATGAAGCACCAGACTATCTCTGTGCTGCATTTTCAGAATTGCTCAGAATATTGACCAACAATGCCAGCATTGCAAAAGGACCATCTGCTGCTAAAGTGGTTGAGCCCCTTTTCCTCCTTCTGACAAGGCCTGAAATTGGCCCTGACGGGCAGCATAGTGCATTACAGGTTCTTGTCAATATATTGGAGCATCCACAATGCCGTGCTGACTATACCCTCACTTCTCACCAAGTCATTGAGCCACTTATCCCCTTGCTTGATTCCCCTGCTCCAGCAGTGCAGCAGTTGGCAGCTGAGCTTCTCTCACATTTACTTTTAGAAGAACATCTTCAGAAGGATTCGGTGACTCAACAAGTGATTGGTCCCCTCGTAAGAGTTCTTGGTTCTGGCATACACATCTTGCAGCAAAGAGCTGTTAAGGCTCTTGTTAGCATTGCACTAATATGGCCAAATGAGATTGCCAAGGAAGGTGGTGTTGGTGAGCTGTCAAAAGTGATATTGCAAGCTGATCCTTCTCTCCCTCATACATTGTGGGAATCTGCTGCTTCAGTCTTAAGTAGCATTCTTCAGTTTAGTTCGGAATTCTATTTGGAGGTGCCAGTTGCTGTATTGGTAAGGTTGCTACGGTCTGGAATGGAGAACACTGTTGTTGGGGCATTGAATGCTCTTCTGGTATTAGAAAGTGATGATGGAACCAGTGCTGAAGCAATGGCTGAGAGTGGTGCCATAGAGGCTCTTTTGGAACTTTTAAGAAGTCATCAATGTGAGGAAACAGCAGCAAGGCTTCTGGAAGTGTTACTCAACAACGTGAAAATCAGAGAATCAAAAGTGACCAAATCTGCAATCTTGCCACTCTCCCAGTACCTATTGGATCCGCAAACCCAAGCTCAGCAAGCAAGATTGTTGGCCACGTTGGCTCTTGGAGACTTGTTCCAGAATGAGAGTTTGGCTCGAAGTTCTGATGCAGTTTCAGCTTGTCGTGCTCTTGTCAATGTACTCGAAGAGCAACCTACAGAGGAAATGAAAGTTGTAGCAATATGTGCTTTGCAAAATCTTGTTATGTACAGCCGCTCTAATAAAAGAGCAGTTGCAGAGGCTGGTGGCGTTCAGGTTGTCTTGGACCTCATAGGCTCCAGTGATCCAGATACATCTGTCCAGGCTGCAATGTTTATAAAACTTCTCTTCTCTAATCATACTATTCAAGAGTATGCTTCCAGTGAAACTGTCAGAGCCATAACTGGTCAGTACGAGTTTGTCAACTTTCAGGCATCAAGTTGACCATTTTTTATTTTTGACATCTTGCATTACTAACTTATTGGGATTTGTCATGGAATTCTTGCTTGAGATTGACTCTTCAAAAGGTCTTTTAAATGTGTGTTTAACTTGTCCTCTAAGATTTGAGATTATTTTGGTAAAAGAAATTGTCTGGTTTGTTTTCCAAGCTAATCAGAGACCACAAAAACAAAGATAGTTTTATGATTCGTAAGGAGAGAATGCATAGATTACTGTATTGAGATCAATTGCTAATTCGATTCTCCAATGATTATCCATTTGGTCATGCAGCTGCTATTGAAAAAGATCTATGGGCCACCGGAACAGTGAATGACGAATATCTGAAAGCACTGAATTCTCTCTTCAGTAACTTCCCTCGCTTGAGAGCCACAGAACCAGCTACGCTCAGTATACCTCATCTGGTAACATCTCTCAAGACAGGCTCAGAAGCAACTCAAGAAGCTGCTTTGGATGCACTTTTCCTTCTTAGACAAGCTTGGTCAGCCTGTCCGGCCGAAGTTTCTAGAGCTCAATCCATTGCCGCTGCAGATGCAATTCCATTGTTGCAGTACTTGATACAGTCTGGACCGCCTCGGTTTCAGGAGAAGGCTGAATTTCTCCTCCAGTGTTTGCCAGGAACACTGGTGGTCATCATCAAACGTGGAAATAACATGAAACAGTCAGTAGGAAATCCAAGTGTGTATTGCAAGCTTACCTTGGGCAACACACCACCGAGGCAAACGAAGGTAACAGCCTATGTTTACTTTCAACATCCTTGAATTTCGATTGCGTTCCAAAGGAGGGGAAATCTCTTTCCAATCTCATTATTTTCTGCAAAGTGAAACTGGGAAATGCCTGAACTACTTGTCCTTGCTATGTTGATCCATGTCTGTACTTCTCAGGTTATATCAACTGGTCCTAATCCAGAGTGGGATGAGAGCTTTGCTTGGACCTTTGAGAGTCCTCCAAAAGGCCAGAAGCTGCACATTTCTTGCAAAAATAAAAGCAAAATGGGAAAGGTAAAGATCAATTGGGACTCTTTTTTCATAGACTAAGGATTGAAGTTGATAAATGTTTTCTTAATCTTTGATGAATTTCTGTTCAAACTAATCTCTTCCGATCCGATGACAGAGCTCTTTTGGCAAAGTAACAATCCAGATTGATCGGGTTGTAATGCTAGGGCACGTCGCCGGGGAGTACACGCTGTTGCCAGAAAGCAAAAGTGGACCCTCCAGAAACCTGGAAATTGAATTCCAGTGGTCTAACAAGTAATTACTGTTCAGGAAAATAAGAATCACCACTACTGCAAATTGAAATTTTTAGGGGCTGGAGCATACATGTCAATATATATTTCTTTCCCCCACAGTGTAAATATTTTTGCGAGAGATCTCCGTATGTTCTTGTAGATGTTTTGAGGATGTTGTGAAATAGTCATTTGTCAAAACCCATTTTTTGGTAACCTGGATTCTTTTTCTTCCTCTTTTTTTAATTTCCTGGAAAGAACATGAACAGGCAAAGCTCTCTGTAATTTTTGTACCAATAGTTGTGTGCTTGTCAATCTGAGTTATAGTGATAATGTTGCTTTCTGGATCAAATTGGGCATATTTTGCTCGTATTGTTTACTTCTGGTCGTGCGAATTCTCTGCGTTATCATTTCAATTGCATAGTATATACATTTATACATATGTATGTATAAGCATGTAAAACTTTGTCAATTACCTGGAAAACTTGATTGTAGCACAGAATTTTCACAAGTGACGCTGCCCTTTAGTGCAAATTTTCACCACACTTACGGATAAAAGTAGGGATGACAATAAGTTGAATCAGGGTAGATTCGATCTTTTTCAGTTGGATCGAGCCAAACAACTCTAATCAATCTAATTCAATTGGACTTTGACAGCTTGATTGGATTTTGGTACGGTAATGTACAATTATCAGTTAATATCAGTTACTATTTCGGGTAATTTTTTAAATTTATGAAACAGCCCTTAAATTTTTTTAAAATTACAAAATAGTCTATCGTCATATTATACAGTTGTACTGTATATTTTTAACCCTATTTTCAAAAA
>JANZLH020000381.1:107559-120650 GCA_026770325.2 Erythroxylum fimbriatum
TTATTAGGGTAAGGAGAAGTAATATAAAAATATTATTAATTATATACAATTTTTGTAGATCGTAATAAATGAGTTTGGAAAAAAGGGGTTATGGTTAGAAGAAATAATTAATATTAAGAAAAATTATTGATGGTATATTAGGTATTATGTATTTATTAGTTTACGTTTTATCCTAAACCTTTCAAATAGGAGGCTTCATATTTTCACTGTTTAGGATAAAATAGAACGTAACATGAAACATTCCGGTTTTATCTCATTACATTCTATTTTATTATGAAAATTTCAATCAAACGATAAAAATGTGTTGCGTTTCATCCCATTTTATTACTAATCCTTCAACCAAACATGGGAAAGGAAGCTTAACTGTTTCAGAAATGTATTGTAGAAAGCTTACAGGTGTGTAGTAGGGGATGGAATCCTCTGTCCAATATTATGGTATCTTATTTTATCCCATGAATTTCAGTCATTCATTTATGTAGATCCCACGTTTATTTATGCAGATCCACACAGAACTTACATAAATGAATAACTAAAATTTATGAAACAGAATAAGACATAATAATATTGGACAAAAGATTCGGACTCGTATAATAGGTACATGTTTAAAACACACATGAAAACAGAAGATACCAGCTATACCCGCGGCCCATAGGAACCCTCCACCTTAATGCCTACTGTCATACACCCAAATTTTAATTAATAATTTTTAATCCAAAGTCTCTAAATATGGTTACTAAAAATAATATAAAAATTAAAATATAATTTGAATTTATTGCATTAATAAAAATTATTAAAAAAAAAGTGGGGCTGAGTGATTCGCTGGCAGTGGCGGGCGTGTGCGAGGAAGACTCTACGAACCAATCAGAAAACAGCTAAGGAGGATACAGCTTAGATAGCACACACTTTTAAAAGCCAAGCCAGCTCCTCTTACCATCTTAACCGTTACTTCATTTACACGTGTCGATCATGCACTCAGGTGATGCCTTCCCACATGCGCTCTTCGCGTCGCGCCAGCTGCTTTCGCTTTCAGCCTGGAGCCGACCGCACTATATTATTTTTATTCCTTCTCTATTCATGACAAAGGGCTCTCTACGCCTAGAGGCTAGGAAGGCAGGTAATGCATTTGACTTGTCATAAGACAACGTATGAGGTTTCACTTTCATTTTTTTAAGGTGATAGTTGGGTTTTTTATAAATATTTTAAGAAATTTAAAAATATTTTAAATTTTTAAAAAAATTCTTTCTTTAAAATTTTATTTAAAAATAAAAATAAAACATACATATATGAATTACTTAAATATTTCTTACATAAAAATTAATCTCCCTCTTAAAATTCAAATTAAATTAATTAAATTTGAACTAAATTAATACTTTAAAATTTAATTTATTTTTATTTCAATTAAATGTTAGAGTTATATTAACTTATTATATCATTGATATTTGATTAGTCATATATTATGTTTATAGTATGCTCTACATTTGCTTTTTCACGAAGATTCTGTATATTAGAAAGTCTTAGACTATAAATTTTATTTGAGGTCGTTAAAACGTAGAAGGATTGGAAGTGTAAGATTTCTAGGAAGCAAGCCTTGAAATTTGGTACCTAAAAAAAAAAAAGGCTCGTATATCTCGACCAGCATATATGAAATTTACATTCTAATTTTGCTTTATTTTTTCTGATCTCTAATGGATGATCTGTTCTTAAGTACAAGATCTGGTATTTTCCGAGCCCTCTACCCAGGTTCGCACGCGTAGTATAAATTTAAGACTTAGTTTTATTTAAATTGAAAATTATTGAAAATTATAAAGATTAAAAAATTTAAATTATAAAGAAAATATCTTTTATCATAAAATTTATACGTGCTATTTACATTAAATATGTATTGTATATTTGTATTTTTATTTATACATTTTTATTTATATTTTTGTATTATCATTATTTTGTATCACTCTAATATTGTATTTATATTAAATAACTTTTCATAATGGGGCCACCCCACCACCTTTTTCTCTGTTTGAATCAGATGAAACCGTGGGATGGTTTTCTATATAAACAGTCGACCTATGCAAAGCGAGTATCTGAAATGAAGTAAAGTGAGCTGTGAAAACAGAAAAGAGCAGCCTTGAAAATCTATTCTTTTTCTTTGTTTGTTAGAAGGCAAGCAAGGAATCCATTGTCTTGCAGGGAAGTTCCTAAGTAGCTTCTTGGTTAGCTTTACTTCTTATTTGTCTTCTCATCAATATCTCTCATTCTCACAACTTGGTTTTTCTCTTAAACCTCTCTGGATCACAATTCTTGTCATACACCATTGTCATTAGTCCAAAAACATGGGGATTGGAGGTACCTTAGAGTATTTATCTGATCTGATGGGAAGTGGAGGCCATAAATACATGAAGAAGAGGAAGCAATTACAGACAGTAGAGCTCAAAGTGAGGATGGACTGTGATGGTTGTGAACTTAAGGTTAAAAACGCACTTTCTTCAATGAGTGGTATGTTCTTATTGTTCATTCTTGCATATAATGAAAAGGGTCGATCACATTTGAGAATGTAGATTAAGGTTCTTATCAAATTTTCTTGTGCAGGTGTTAAGAAGGTGGAGATCAACAGGAAACAACAGAAGGTGTCTGTAACTGGATATGTTGATTCAAACAAGGTGTTAAAGAAGGCGAAGTCGACAGGGAAGAAGGCAGAGATTTGGCCTTATGTTCCGTACAATTTGGTGGCTCAGCCTTATGCTGCTCAGTCTTATGACAAGAAGGCGCCTCCTGGTTATGTCAGGAAGGTAGAGAGCGTCGCGGCAAGTGGTACTGTAACCAGATACGAGGAACCATATACGACCATGTTTAGCGATGACAATCCAAATGCATGTTCAATCATGTAAAAAGCATGGAATGTCTATATCAGACATGTTTTGCTTCCTCTGTTCATGAGTGTACTCAGAAATTGATCAATTTCCCACTTCAGGATCAGTCTGCTTTTGGGGTTTTCCTTGTAATACAGATGAATTAAGAGCAGATTAGCCAAGTTGATCAATGTTTCTACTTTGCATTCTTCTTTAAGCAGAGTCTTTTGGTCTTTCTTAAATGGTTCCAATTCCAGACAGAAGTTTGTAGTTTAGCAGTAAATGGTTTTGGTCGGCCTGCTTAGTGCAATTAGGTACTTGATAGAGAAACATTGTGGGCCGACACGACTCGAACATAGAGAATACTAGATCGGATTCAACATTTTGGTTTTGCACTAGAATCAAGGAGTTAGCCACCGATTGCCTCTTCCAAACGGTCTAAAGCAGAGGCCAAAGGCGCTCTTATCTTTTGAAATCAGAGAGCCTGCGTTTGACCATTTGGTTCTGAAGGAAGAGCCTAAGAAGTTGCCAACAAAAGCACATTCTTTTCTTTTTCTTTCCAACCCAAATCTCAATTCAAGAAAAAAAAAAAGAATATTTCTTTATCAGATTACTTTTCTCCAAACTTTCTCTAATCCAGAGGAAGCGTAAAGCAAGACCTGCATGACAATAAGAGAGATTCACAAGCAATTAATCTAACCTAAATTGTCTTTGAAGAAAGCAAGCATCTTAAGGGTGGTTTTGTGTTCACTGCTTCTATTCTTTCAGATTTTCAAGTCACTTTATTCTAGGTTCTCGAGTATGTGATTTTTACTTATTGTTGAAAACCAACTTCAAGGACCAGGAGGATTCATAAAACCAATCTAAGGAATAATAACTTTGCATTCATCAAAAAGAAGGCCAAGTCAATGATCAGTGAGCACTTTGCTTCCTTGTATTGAGGATTAAAATTTTCAACAACTGGACTGGAGCCTGAACTTTGATCTGCACTCTGAATTCGGCCTTTCTGTTCCTTCAAAGTTTAAGAAACAACATTTTCAGGCGAAAATTGGAAGAACTAATATTACCAAGGAGCACTGTATATGAACATTCATTTATATTATTGATTCAGGGCAAATGCAACTTACTGGTTTTCCATCAATTTGTCATCTTGGTCTATTTCCTGAGTAGATTTCGACAAATTTTATATCGTAAAGAAGAGTTGCATTGCCCGGGATATTGCAGTCACCTGTATTAACAATATCATGAGTTTGGTGATAACTGAAAAGAAACATAATTTGATTTGAAAAGAAGTTTAAAACAAACTGCAGAAAACTACTCAATTTGGAATTTCACTTAAGTAATTTGGAACAGCACCTGAAAAACATCCTGCGGGTTCTGGTCCATAAGCTAAGTGTGGAGGAATTCGAAGTTTACGTTTACCGCCTGTGGAAAGTCAGCGATGATATTACTTCAGATAAACAACCACTGACATAAGAACTCACAAAAGTCTAACCAAGGATCATACCAACTTGCATTGGAGGAACTCCTTCACCTCCAAGAATTCCCTGATCCAGTCCCCGGATAACCTGGATATACAGAGGATTAGTGAAAAACAAATGCTGCATTATATTCATGTTCAATTCTTCGTGATTTTTCTTTGTGACAAGAAGGCTGGAACAGCCACTTGCAGATGTAAACAGTTAATTTTTTTCATCCACATCCTTGCTGTTCGTAGATGATTAGTTTCCTTGCAAAGTTCTAACTCAGTTTTTAGTTTTCTTAATAAAAAGAAGATTCTCCTGCAACCATAAGTATGTCAAACAGTAATTGTTTAAGCATCAGTGGAAAACCTCCCATCTGTAGTTCATGTTCCAAGAATCTCAGAACAGATTAGGAGACTTTGAAGAGGTGTTTACAGCTAATTAGTCTTTTGTTTTACAACTGAGTCAAATAGAGACCTGAAGCTTGAAAGTCCTTGGTTATCCTTGTGATCCTTATAAGAGCTTAGTCTTCTCAACAGATTTATGAAGTGTTATATGATTTTTGTGTATAGTTACCAGAATATTTTGACAATAGGAATCAATTTTTGATTAATTAACTTAGACCTTTCTTGTAATCTTATAACCCTGTATATAAGTTAGGTTAGGTTTACATTATCTATAACCTAACTTAAGCGAATACAGGAGGCAGGAGAAGAGTATAAGTTACTTTTTATGCATTGCAGGTGATTCTACAAGTTACAAGACCCTATCATGTCTTCTAATCTAGCATTTTTTATATCATTCTACTATTCATATATTAATTATGATCTGATAATTTATATTGCTTTAGATATAAACAAGGTTGGACCACTTAACCTCCATTTGGATTAGAAAATAAAGGTAAGTGATAAACTGCAGCTTAATGGATTCGTACCTTACCAACACCAATCCGCATGGTAAGTGGTCTACCCCGTTTATAGCTACTGTCAAAGACTATTCCATCTGCAAATCTTGCTGTGTAATGAACCTAAAGACAGGTTCATCCAAAAAGATACAGATCAGACTTCAGAGAACATATAATAATCTGAAGACCCAAATACAAGTTTGCCATATCATGAAGTTGCATATATAATTGACAAGCACTTCCATGGGGAAATCTAACCATGAAAATAAACCAAATGGTATATAAATTACAGGAAACAGAAACCACTCTTTCAAGTTCATAACTCACATTGATAAGCTCGCCATACGGAGCCTCCTTACCAGAGCCCACAGTAACATCGCAAAATCCAAGACCAGAGTCAACGAAGTTGAGGTCACATAAAGGCTCTCCTACAGTTGCATAGTACTCAATTCTGGTGGCATTAGCATCTACTGGTGTTAAAGCAACGACTGTAGCTGCTAAAAGGCCCATACCCACTTGAAGAATGCACTTCTTTGTTGATGATATTGAAGAAAGACGTACTTGTACATCTTTATCACGGGATAAATGAGAGGAACAACGAAATGGGGAGAAAAAAGAAGTGGGATTTGTGGAGAAGCTGGATTTTTGAAGGTTTAAGTGATGTCTGGGGGTTGTGATGGTTAAAGCAGAGAGTGACGACGCCATATTTGGTGATGAGCGTTAGCTTTCTGCTATCCAGAGCTGAGTGGACTAAACAAAACTGTTAAAAGTTGACAATGTTCAGCGGAGAGAGAGGACGCCACCTGGACGCTTGTTGTTGGATCATAAGTTGATAATTAAGGGGTGTTTGATTCTGTTTTGTTTCAGTTTTTTATTGCCATTTTTGTAAAAAGAAAATTAAGTAAATAAAATGCGTCTGACTTATTTTATTGCGATTTGTTTTCAAAAATAAAAAATCACAACGGTTTTACATAAATTAGAAAACATCATTTCTCTACATTTTGACAACATATTTTTTTTGACAGAAAACTAACATATCTCTACTTTCTATCTCGAATAATAATAATAATAATAATAATAATAATAAGTAAAAAATTTATAATAATAATAATAATAATAACCAAACATATTTTTGTTTTCAATTTTTTTTGTAGAAATCTCAACCAAACAAGTTTTTATTTTCAATTTTTATATTGCAAATCTCAATCAAGCAGGTTTTCGTTTTAAAAAAAAAACAGAAACTAAAAACAGGAAAAAGAAACCAAAAACAACAACAGAAAAACAAAAGTAGAACCAAACGGTCTCTTTTTTTAAAAAAAAGAAGAACCCGAGCCGTTATCTTTTGGATGCATACTGGGTAAACTTTCAGATTGATGCAATAACTTATAAATCATCTCAATCGGGTACTCCACACTGGGCAAACCTTGTACAATAAGCTCGATAGAGAGAGTGTAGGTAGGGGATCGAATACGTGACTTTTTGACCCCATGCCCCCCACTCCACTAACTCGACCACCTCCTAAGGAGTCAACATAGCTACTTAAGTATTAATACATCATATTGAAAATTAAATTAGAAAGATAAAAGAATTAAAATTTAAAAGTTTTCTAGAAATCGGTACACAATAAAGATTTAAATAAAAATAAAAAATTTATATTAGAATTTCAAGAAGTAGATTATCCTTGCCCATAAAAAGTTAAAGTTTAATTAAATAATCAGATTATTAAATAAAAATTAATTAATTAATTAATCGACTAATTTTTAATAATAAGAGTTATTAAGATAAAACTGAACTGTAAAATTAGAAATCGAATTGAAAAGTTAATTGATTAAAAAAATTTAATTGAATTGGTGGAATTAGTTCGGGTTTTGCTTCAAATTCGAGAAAGAATGATTTAAGAAAAAAGAAAAACTATCAAAAATTAAAAAAAATTGGAGGGTTAAATTATGCAGTTAATTAGTGGGAAAACCGATTTTTTAGTTGTTTTAGCATTTTTCAACACATATAGTTCCTCCCATATCGGAGAATAAATTGACCTTTTTAACCAATATAGCTTGCTGCAAGAACTTGTTTTCATGTTTATACACTTAACCATGTAATATACAAGAAGCTTCGTCATAATTTGTACATTAATTAACAATATTTATATATAATTTAGTGACTAAATCAACGTAAAGTTCCATATAATTCGCTACATCCCTTATATCTTTCCTCTTTTCTTTTTGAATATCTATCTCTTCTTCTTCTTCTTCTTCTTCTTCTTCCTCCTCCTTTGTTTTTCATTTCTACTTTGGTTTTCCTCTTCGTGTTCGTTCTGAATCAAAAGATCAATCTCTGTAAACAAAAATGGGTCGTGTTAAGCTGCAGATAAAGAGAATAGAGAACAACACAAACCGACAAGTTACATTCTCTAAGCGTAGAAATGGTCTCATCAAGAAGGCTTATGAACTTGCAATCCTTTGCGACATTGACATTGCTCTTATCATGTTCTCTCCTTCCGGTCGTCTCATTCATTTTTCTGGAAAAACGAGGTTCGTTTTATTTTATTTCACGCATGCATCATTGCATGGATTACGAACACGACAAGTTTTGGTAACCTATTCACTCATCTCATTGTAGGATTGAAGATGTCATCACTCGTTACATAAATTTACCAGAACATGATCGTGTAGGGTATGTTTCTCTTCTTCAATTCATCTTTTTTTTTCCCCTTGCCTTCTAAATTGAAATCATCTATTTCTTTTTTGTGCAGAGATATCCAAAATCGAGAGGTAAAAATACATTTTATATCTTAATAATCATATATAAAAACCAAATTAATATGATACAATCTTGATAAATACCCTTTTTTTGCAGTATTTGCTTAACATTCTTAAGAAACTGAAGACTGAAAGTGAATTGGCACTTCAAGCTGCTAAGTATGATTTAATTCATAAGTTTATATATCTAGCCATGTTCTTCCTATATATAACATATCTTTTACTGAGACACCGATCTTTCTTGTTACAGTCCCGATTCTGCAAAATCAAATACGGAGGTGAAGATGAAGATGAATTCATTTAAGTTAACCTTTGATTAATTTGGTATTGGTCTAAGAAAAAAAAATGAATTGTATAGGAACTCCGTCAGGAAGTTTTCAGCTTACAACAACAGCTTCAGATTACTGAGGAACAATTAAGGTCGATACAACCTTTTAATTTATCGTTATCGTGTTAGTTAATTACTAATCAAATGTTATTAATATTTCGTCTGTCTCGTACGTTTAAAGAATGTTCGAGCCGGACCCTTCGCTTATACGTTCGATGAGAGAACTTGAATCTTGTGAGAAGAACCTTTTAGATGTTATGGCAGGACTGGAAGCAAGAAAGGTGAAGTTAATATATCCTTCTTGTATTAATTATATTTAATCCGACCTAATTAGTAACTAATTTTATTTTAATTGCAGAAATATCTAATGAGCAACCATGCGTCTACTTATGACCCATCAAGTGTACAGGTACACAAATTGGAAATAACCAAATTAATTATTTTCTAGAATTTAATAATTAAGTTTTCACTTTTCGAACCATTTTATTATATACTTTCTTTATTTTTATATCACTTAATTGTGTTTTAATCATGATCTTTTGTTTCCTTATAGATGTACTTGGATACACAAGAAGGACTGCAAAATTTTGAGAATGATATTGCAAGTTGGCTACCCGAGAGTGAAAATGGAGTACACACTCCAAATTCTATTCGTATAGGATCGGAGTCATCTTGTATTCCTGTGAGGTATGCATGTCAGAACTGCCCTGATTTTTATTAGGCCTCTTTCTTTTGGACCCTTGCCTAGTTTCAACTTGTTTCTTCCTTATCAGCTGTTCAATTTTAATTGAAGTAGCTCTCAACTCAATGAAAGTACCCATATTTGATCGCGTTAACTTTGTTCCGATCTCCATATTTAGTCTATTCTCAAACCTCCTGCACTTGTCTTCTTTTGTAGGGATTAGAGTAGTAGCATAACCTATCAATTCATTAAATCGGAGCTCATAATCAGCCACTGACATCCTACCTTACTTTGCATAAGCATATCTGTCTTTCATTTTGTACATATATTAAAAATTAAACTTTTGAGGGTGTTTCGTCTTTTTCTTTTTCAGTAATCAACAATCATCAACGACCATCTTTGATGCTTTGTCCCATGGGACAAACAGTACTGTAACTATGGATCGGTGCAACAATGGAGGAAGCCTCATGGACAACTCAAGTAGTGAGAGCCTACCAGCTTGGTACCAATCTTTTTCTACATTGTCATCATCTGAGCTCCTCGCAGCCTTCGTGCCTCCTACTTCCTTTTCCCTCATAAAGGTTCTGTTCTCATCTAATCTTTAGTTTTTATAAGTTTCTTCTTTTCATGTCACACATAAAATATAATCTTGTGTGTGTTTCAGAATGAGATTGAAGGGCCAAGCTTTTCGTCAATGATACAGCAACAACACCATGCAGATATAGCAGCAAATTGCCCACAAATGCAATCAAGTGCTGAAGGTTCTGAATACGAGAGCAGCAAGCTACCTCAGCTCAATTTGGATTGACGATCTACACTCGCTTATGATCAAGAACTTGCTTCAATTACGTACATATATAGCTATTGCTTGTTTGAACATTAATTCTTCATGTTTAATCAATTATTGCATATTATTTGTATATAAATTTGACTTCTCATGAACAATAAGTCGATTTTCTCTAAAAATGCTTCATGTTTACCCTATTTAATGATATAAAAGTTTAACTATATGATCATTATTTAATGGTTATTAGTGGTTATTTTAATTAAATAAAAATTTAAATTAAATAATATTGTTTATTATTTATAAATAATAATTATTTAATTTTATTATATAAATAAAAATAATAACTTGAAGGAATATCATTTATATAAATTAGTAATTTTCTCATTTTTCTTAAAATATAAATAGAGATGTTTTTAATATGATATTGAGTAAATCTCCATAAATAGAATTTTATATTATATATTTTTATTTTATCAAGATGTATGAATTTATACTCACTTCTTGTTCACGAATTAATGAAATATGCACAAAGATTAGTTTTGCACAGACTCACTTCACCTTGTGCTGAATAATAGGTGAGTGGTATGATTTGCACTCAGGACCACTTGGTCATAAAGGCTTTGATACCATGTTAAGTGATCGTTTCACTATAATAGCTTAAGCTGTTGTGTGAGACTAACTTAATTGGTTTTATATATTCACTATATAGAGCTATATAATTAATGGATATAAAGTTACATGAGACAATATTGATATTATATTAATGTGTCTTAAAGTAGATCATTTCAAACATTTATCGACTAAAATCAACATGAACTTACTGTGCAAATTTGAGCTAGATGATGTTCTTTGAATTATTGTAAAGCATAATTTCATCCAAATTTAGGTTTTCATCCCACGCTAGGCCATGATCTGCTAAGGAGCCATCTTGGTTTCTTCCACTTCTCATCTTAACCTGCTAAAATTGCATATAAATTACTTATTTCAGGACCCATATATAAGTGAGATTATCGCTGAAATGCGGAATCTTTAGGAGTCTAATAGTATAAATTTCGTATTACAAGTCATGTTCTCAATGAGTACTTACATTTACAAACTTTTCCGGCGGTCGATAATTGTTCAGGTCAAGATCATTGTTGCAGAAAATGTTTGAGGTTGGCATGCTTGAGATTGAATGGTTGAAAGTATCAAAAATTATGGAAGATGAATTGCTGTTACCAAAATTATGAAGTAAGTAATGGATAACACAAAAAAATTTAAAAAAGAAGCAAAATAAATATATATATATATTAGAAATTAAGACATACCCAACAGAGTCGAGAGGAGGATTAGCATTGCGGATTCGTATAGCATTGACATGAGGATTGATATGTGAGTGAGAGGTAAGCTGTTTTCAAGGAATGATATTAAGATTAGATTATCAAATTATATACTAATGAGAAATATTTGATGTAATTAAAGTTTAAATTAATTAAACTAAACCTCTCGTGATTTGATTTTTTATATTGTAATCTTTATATTTAGAAATTAAAATATTCTAATATTAAAATATTTTAAATAAAAATCAAGCTTGAATTATTGATAGTGTCCAAAGTATTTATGAATTTAATGACACTATTTGTTCTTTTACAAATCAAAACCATTATATGGGACAGATCTTCTGTACCTATAACCCTATGTTAACTCTGTTGCAGACGATTTCATCCACACATTTATTTGGGTCCTATATATTTGTGTAGATGAGACCGTCTAGAATAGGGAGAGAATTTGATCCTCAATTGTATTGATACTTGCATAGTTTTCTTCTTTAAATAAAAATCAAGCTTGAATTATTGATAGTATTTAAAGTATTTATTATGAATTTAATGACACTATTTGTTCTTTTACAAATCAAAACCATTACATGAGACATATCCTCTGTACTCACGACTCTGTGTCAACTATGTTTCAGACGATTCCATCCACACATTTCTTTGACTCTTATACATTTATGTGGATAAGATTGTCTAGAACATGATTAATACAGGGTTATAGACAGAGAGAATTTGATCTCCAATTATTATATCGATACTTACATAGTTTTCTTCATCTTGAAAATGCACGTTTCTGAACAAGCTCTCACGAACTTTGGAACTGCAAATATGAATTAGTGAAGCATACGATTTGACAAAAGAGACATAAATCCAAATTATTTATAATAATGTTGGTAAAATAATCGTTAAAAAATTCAACCGATTCGGTCGATTTAATCGTAAAAAGTTTGTATAATCGTACCCTTCTGTAACATCCGTAAATTTAGCTTCTCCATATTCCTGGAATAATAGTATAGTTCGTATGAAATCAAATACACTTACAATAATGCATTAATGTTGTATTGTTATAGCGACTTGTACCTGAACTGGTAATGACTCGACTGCGTTTGGCCAGTTCGCAAGCAATATTTTCTATCAAAAGAAGGTAATAAACATAAGAACGAAGACTCGATTATCAATGATGCTAGGAGTGTGACCACATGTGTTAGAACATACTTTTCTACTCATGATTCGTCGTAAAGAGCATTTCAGGTTTTTCTCACACAACAAGATCTGGGCAAGACTCGTATCGTCTTCATGCTCCATACAGGGTTCGTAGTTCCTTTAGAGCAAAACGATCAAAGCATATGAGTTGCAAGAGGTCAAACTATAAAGTTTACTGGAAGTATAAGGCTATATTTAGGATGGCAACTGGTTGCTGAGGCTTGATCAGGCTCGAGGCAACCGATATGAGCCCGACTTAGCCCGACACAAACTAATTTTTAAAATATTAAAAATACAAAAACGATGTTATTTTTTGGCGTTATGTTACTTATATATCAATTTGGAGTTGACTGTTGACTTCTGGTTAGATCGGACCTGCACCCAATTGTCATCTCTAATTATATTATTTTGAATATCCTCAATTTTGTAAAATATATCTCAAAGTTTATTTTGAAACAATAGTGATTATGATTTTAAAAATTTTACATTTAATTATATAATATTATCATTAACATAACTAAAAAGTGTTCATATAAACTTTATGATTATATTCAAAATAATTTTTGAAGTATTTTATAAAATTTGATGATATTTGAACATATATTCTAATTTTATGACTTTTCATGCTTTTAGCTTTAAAAAATGTAAAATTATAATTTCCTCCTCTAATAATTTTTAAAATTTGCTTAATGAATATTAAATTATTTCAAACCCTCGTCGCGTTACAATTTTAATAATTAAACTTTTTTAAAGCTAAAATTTTAAAATAATTAAGAGAATCGTCACTAACTAAGAATGTATAATATTTA
>JANZLH020000381.1:130004-143713 GCA_026770325.2 Erythroxylum fimbriatum
TTTAGAATTAAGAAAAAAATTCAGAATTTATAATATGATATATATTAATTAGTGTGCTATCAAACACGTGTATGACACAGACATATGTGTGTCTGGCTTCATTTTGCCGTATCCATTCTTCTAGTTTATTATATGTTTTGATATTATTTAACAGAGTTATCAAAGTGTAATCATATGAAGATAAAATCTTGAAGAAGAATTTAGGAACCAAGTGTCAAAAGCTCATTCTTGCCATTTAAGGCGTCCCGTAGAAAACCATGATGCTGTTAATTTGACTTTAGAGGCAAACCTGAAAGTCCAGATTCTAGAAAAAGGATCATTGTTACAGTAAATAACTAAATATACACTTCCTCGATGGAAACTGTTGGGATGATGATTGGATGGCAATGGGCTGGGCAGGACTTGAGCCTGCTCAAGTTTGAGCCCAGCCTGGCCTGATCATTTCTACTAGGGTTAGGCTTGGTGTGCTTTGCTTGGCTTGGCCTGATCTGTCATCCTCATGGATCACCATCCTCAGGCTTGATTAGGACCCGAGCTCAACTTGGTCCGGTTAGATTGGGCCAAGCTTAAGTGTTTTTTTTTAAAATTTTAATTAAAAATGCAAAAATGATGTTTTTGCATAAACATTGTCATTTTATTTATTGCACAACTCAGCTTGATGTCCCTGCACGTTAACAGAAGACTTACAAGAAGAAAAAGAAGGAAGAGGAAGAAGAATTGGCCGCTTGACGGTGGCTTGACGTGATGGTCTAACTTGTCATGTTTGTGTTCCATAATATTCCACCACATCCTTCCTGGAAAGATACGTGCTTCATAACACCCAAAAAACCATGCTCTACAAACAAGCCTATAGACTTGAGGATGAAGGAACTTGAGATTGTAACAAGAGGTCCTCTAGATCCCAATGGTTAGACACAAAGCAACCCCTACTTGTTAATTGACAATTGCGGATATTCCATTATCTATCTGGAAATGCCATGAACATGCCATCACCAAAAAGATAAGAAACTCCTCCTTCCAAACCCTATTTGACTTGAACCACAAGACAATCAACCTCCAACCCCAAGAATTCTCTTCTTTTACTACTTCTCCTTTTAACAAACCATTTATATGAGTCCGACGACAAGAATAGAGCTATAGACCCTGAACTCATCAACCAACAGGTACGTACAATTATGGAAACCTCTAACAATTCATGCCCATCATCATCAGAGATTGTGTTCTTTGACTTGGAAACAACAGTCCCCAACAAAACGGGGCAGCGGTTCTGGGTATTGGAGTTCGGTGCAATCATCGTTTGCCCAAGAAAACTGGTGGAGCTTGAGAGTTACAGTACCCTCATTAGACCCTCGGACCTGTCCGTCGTGTCGTTGACGTCTTGTCGACGTGATGGGATAACGCGCGAAGCTGTTGCAAGTGCGCCGGTGTTTGAGGATGTTGCTGACAGGATTTTCAGCATTCTTAACGGTAGAATTTGGGCAGGACATAACATCCAAAGATTCGATTGTGCTCGCATCAGAGAGGCGTTTGCAGAGATTGGTAGGTCTCCGCCAGTTCCTATTGGATTGATTGATTCTTTAGGCGTTTTGTCCCAGAAGTTTGGTCGTAGAGCTGGCAATATGAAGGTGCATTTCTATTATATCTTGCAACTCGGCATTAAGTGCAACTTTGTTTTCTTTCAGCATTAAATTTTCCTGGAAAATGTTGAAGATTTTCTTTTGGATTTTCAGATGGCAACTTTGGCATCCTACTTTGGGCTAGGACAGCAGAAACATAGGTAGATATATACTAAGGTTTGCTTCGGTTGCCTTTACCTACGTAATTACAAATAATCATTATGGTTTTGACATATCACAGAAGTCTGGATGATGTTCGTATGAATTTGGAGGTCGTAAAACATTGTGCTACAGTTCTATTCCTGGTAAAACTCATTACCATCTATAATTCTTCATCTCTAATTCTAAACCATGTCATGATGAGTTCTAATAGATGAAGTCTTGGGTTGTTTCTATGTTGCTAATCAACTAGGAATCTAGCCTTCCTGCTGATTTAAATCGAAAATGGCACCACAACCCTCCCTCTGTTACAACAAGGAGTAGAAGTAATGGCAAGCCACAAGTTGGCAGGGAAGAAACCAGCGCCAGAAAATCTCCTCCTACTACGGTTGGACATCAAAGAGCAGTACCTTATACAAGAGGAAACATAAACAAGGTACCTGTGAAGTTGTTATCTTCATATTTCTGAGTCAAGAAAATGGCAGACATTAGCAATCTTCAAATTGTTAAATTGGTTTAGCAGATGACAGAAGGAGTGCAGAGATTATTGTGCAGAGCCCGAGAGACAAACTCTCTTCACAGGTTACTCAAGCACTCTCAATCTTTGCTCAGATGACCACCATGAATGCTTGGAGATCCCCATCTCTGAACCGTTAACAACAAAAATGGAAGTACAACGTTAGAAAAGACCGTGTTCAGCTGAATCCATGGAAGGTTTCGTCGTGGGTTTCTTACGAACGGCTTGGAGATGGAATGTAGATATGTGATGAATCCTTTCGATTCCCATAATTAGTTGATTAAATTATTCTTTTACTAAAATTCTTTTTGAGGTTATCACATCCTCAAGGTTACATGTAATTTGTACATAACAAATACTAATTGATCAAGGTTACATTTTTTAAGTATTATGTTTACATAACTACTCTATTCTTTTAGGACACGTACGTGTAAGTGATTCTTCGCAGGTGATGTTCATTTATGACTTGCAAATTCTACAATATAATAAAATTTATTAATTTAAATATTTTAAAATTAATATTTATCAATTCTTTATTAAAAAATATTTGGTTAATCAAGTTTTATAATACGATCCTTAAGTCCACCAAAATGTTGGATGAATAGAGACTTAGCACACTAATTCCTCTTTATAAAGACAAAGAGAAATCCAAAATTGTAATAACTATAGAGGCATTAAATTACTGAATCACAACATGAACTTATGAGAGAGGGTGATTGAGAAGAGAGTAAGAAAAGATACATATATATGGAATATTATAGGGATGGACATCTTCTTAAACGATTATACATATGCCAGGGATGTCTATGACAAAAGTCACACATCTTCTTAAACGATTAATGAAATATTATAGGGACGGACAGAAGGACATGTACAAGGTTTTCACTGATTTATAAAAAGCTTATGATAGGATACCTAAGAAAGTCATGTTGAGGTGTTTAGAAGCTAAAAAAATTGTTGTTTTCTATATACGAGTTATTAGAGATATGTATGAAGGTGCTATCAGTAAGTTCAATAGGAGAAAGTACATAGTATTTTTCTATTGACATCATACTACAACAAGGATCCCCGTTGAGCTCCTTTCCTATTTGCAATAGTTATGGATTATCTTATTAAGAATATTCAAAGAGGTATGTCTTGGTGTATGTTATTTGTTGATGACATTGTTTTAGTGGATATAATAAAATAAAGTATTAAAGTCAAATTAGAGCTTTCGAGAGATATACTAGAGTTAAAAGACTTTAAATTGAACTAAGACTGAGTATCTAGAGTGTAACTTTTCAGATTGCAAGGTTGCAATTGATGTGGAGATCAAGATTGGTATAGAATTATGCTATAGAAAGACTGTTTTAAGTATCTTGGATCTATCATCTAGAGTAGTAGCGAGATAGACTACGACATAGCTCATCAAATCAAACCAAGACGGCTTAAATGGAGGGGTGCCTATGGACTTTATGTGATAAGAAGATATCATTCCAGTTAAAAGGTAAATTTCATTATTTAGCAATCGGTCTAGCCATACTTTATAGAGTGTTGGCTTATTAAATAAATGCAAAGTCATAAGTTAACGACGAGGAGATGTCGGTGCTCCATTGAACTTGCAACCTCACATGAAAAGATAAAGTATGGAATATAGTGGTAAGAGACAAGTTGGAGATGGCTAACACTGTTAACAAATTAAGGGAGACAAGACTTAGATAGTTTTGATATATTAAGAGGAGATATCCTGACACCCTAATAAGAAGATGTAAGAAGATTATACTTAGAGAATATAAGAAAAGACAAGGACGATCCAAAAGGAATCAGGAGAAGATGATCAAGAATAATATTGTTCTACTAAAGCTTACCGAGGATTTGACCCTTAACGAGAAACTTTGGAGAACTAGGATACAGGTAAAGGACTCTACATAGAGAGGTTCTTTTCTTTTCGTAGGCTTTTTGAACCTTTTTCTCAAAGTTTTATATATTTACACTTGCTCTTTTAGTTATTTATTTATTTATTTTAATCATTTGTTTGTTTTATTTCTTATCTTTTTATTGTTTACTTACTTTTATCTTTTTCTTTATTTTTATATTTATATTCATTTATGCAATTATTTATTTATGCATTTAGTTGTTGTTTTCTTTCAACCGTTTTCAATAACTTTTTTTAGTAGGCCTATTGAAAACAATATCACTACTAATTAGGGGTAAGATTACAAACCTTTGAACTTTTCCATACCCCACATTTTAGTGAAATTCTGACTAGAACGTTATTGTTATTGTAGTTTTAAAAGGCACAAAAGGGGTGTTAGAGAAGTTCATCCCTACATCCAATAAGCACATTACATTTTATCAACAACCTATACTAAGCACTTAATAACATATATTTTAATGTTTATTAAAGATAATTTATTTAATATGTACATAAATTAATTATTCTAAATTATTTAAAAAAAATTATGGCGAGTCAATTGAAATATATTTTCTTTTCAAATTAAGAATTTTAATAATAAACTTTGTATTTTTAAGTATATATTAAATAAATTATTAACAAATAGTGAATCATAAACTATGTTTATAATTTAAAATTAAATAATGAATTCAATTTGATTGTAAATATTCTCTTCAAATTATAATTATTTAAATAAATTGTAACTCCATCGAAATAATTGATCTTTTGAATTTTGAAGCGTTGAGACAGACTTATTCCACCGAATGGGCCACCTTCCCCACATCCACCATGAACACAACACCCCCAAGCTTAAGGTACAGCGAATCTAGACGACATTTTATGAAAATGAAATGCACAAAAAGCGGTGCCTCTTTATGCTTATCGAGACAAGACTTGGCGTGGACTTGAACTCAAAACATAAAAGATGGCAAGAAGTGCCTCCAAGTGGCATATCCATAATACCGCGCACTATGTTAAGATTCATTGAACCTAGACCCTTTTTGACTAAGAATCGTAATATGGATAATGTTTTAAAGATAAGAAGTTTAATAAAATTAAAAATTTTAAAATATTATTAACTGATATTGTTTTTATTCATAAAATAATTTAAAGCTTAATTAAAAAGGTATTGTTAAATAAAAATTTATTTATTTATTTTAGTGATAAGAACTTATTTATTTACAAAAATTGACATTAATTAATAAATTACAATGTTTAATAACAAGAGTTATTAAAGTAAATTGAACCAATGAGTTAGAGGTTCAAAATTTTATATTGAACGGAGCAATCAGGTTGAGTTTTCTAATTATTGATTTTAAACCTTTGATCATTTGAAAATGTTAATGTTAGTTGAATTTCAGTATTAAAATATCAAATACAATCTTTTTTTTTTGAAGAGCAAATACAATCTATATTTTTTAAAAAAATATTTTTTGATGTTATGAATTTGAAGAATTATTTTCAATCTCCATAAAAAGTAGTAGGATTACATAAACTAAAACGATAGGAGAATTATTAATAATTTTAAAAATTAAGAAATACATTATTTAATGTACCAAACCACAAGAGTTCTATATATATAAAAAGCTACATTAAAACTAAAAAAGGATTAAAAGAGTCAATTATTTTTTTTGGTACGCCCTGGGTATCCACCGACGGAATCAGTGACTAATCCCTTCGCTGCGGGAACATCTCCAACATGAGAGGGCTACAGCTGACCCAGGAGCTTGCTGCATTCCCAAGGGTGGGATTCGAACCCCCAACCACTTGGTTAAGCGACGAAGGCATGTACCACCTACGCCAACCTACTGAATTTTAAAAGAGTCAATTATGGTAACACATGAACTATACTAAACTCATTATTCTTTTATTTTTCACACTAGTGCAAGTGTTCCACTCATGGGATTTGTTACAACCATTCTTTACAAGAAAAGTCCTTATTTATCTCCTCACAAGGGAATCACATTGAGCAATCTGAGATAAAGCTTATAATTAGCTAAATGGTTGAGATTTTGGCATTCAAACATGCATCCACAGCTTCCTCCACTGTCAAGAACACCTTTCCTCTAATCTTCTCCACAAAGTTGGCTAATTTTAGCTTGTGAATCACTTGCCATCTTGGGTTTATGAAAGCCAGCTTTAGACAGAAAGTAAAGAATGTCAAGTGGTTTGTAATAAGATGAGATTCCACATAATGTTCTATCTCTGTACCTCAATTCCATTTGAGATGAGATTTTTATGAAGTTCCTGCAGAGAAGCGATTCCTGATGTGTCTATGTTCACTAAATCTGCCAAATACTCATCAGGTGTTATCAGAAGATTGATGGCAGACAAATTCATTTCTCATTGTTCATTAACCTGACACTTACTGGACATGTCAAGTATCACAAGCTGAACATTGATTTTCCCATTGTGTTTGGTGTTTCCGTCTTCCTGATCTTCTGTTACCAGTTTCATTATCCTGAAAACAAAGATGAACAAGATTAAGAAAAGTAGAGGAAGCTGTTTGAAGGTTAGAAGGGGTACGAGTCCTTAGTACTTTTCTTTAACGAAGTTGGCATTTGCAAAACAAATCAACCCTGATTTGAATCGGAGTACCAGTACAGGATTTGGCTTGATTGCCATAGGATATTGATCAACATTGCAGAAGATTTCAGTTCCTGGAATTCTTCCAAGAACTTCTACGCCAGGTTGAATTGTTGTGATAATGATCTTCAGAAATGATACTGTCACCTGCAACGATCTCAAGTTCTACTTTAGTCAATTGTCATACATGAACACTTCTCGTGCTGGTTGGTTTAGCTCGAAATAATTAACAAAACAATGGAGGATCTTACTGCAGCAAGTAGGCCGATTTCAACAGATACAAATAGCACCCCGAAGAAGGCTCCAATGCAAGCAAGGAAATCTAGTTTATCAATCTTCCAAATCTTGTAAGCCTCGTTAAGATCAACGAGTCCTGGAAGAGCAGAAAGTATGACAGAAGCAAGAATTGCAGTGGGAGTGAAGTACAAGAGCTTGGTGAACAATTCCAAAGATATGATCACTGTTATGCTCATCACAATGTTTGACATTGCACTTTCACATCCAGCACTGAAATTCACCGCGCTGCGGGAGAAGGAACCTGCAAGAAGACAAGTTCCTAGGTTGGTTCATGGAAGTTTATTATCCAGACCAGATTCTATGTAGATTGAATAAAATATCGCACCAGTTGCAACATAGCAAGAAGAGAAAGATCCTAAAGTGTTCATGACTCCCATGGCAATCATTTCTTTGTTTCCATCGATTCGGTATCCTTTAATGGAAGCAAAAGACCGGCCTACTGCAAGAGCTTCCTGTGGTGGTTGGAGATTACAAGAAAATGAAGAGAATTAGACAAAACTTAGATTCAATACCTTTATAAAGCTTGATTCTAGTAATCATTTCTTACGGCTAGAGCAACAACAGCAACAACAATTCCAAATTTAGCAGCATCCATAGTACGCCAGTCATGGAACTGTAGTTGATGGATTGAGCTTGGGTTTAAGCCTCTTTTGATGTGTTTTATGATGTTGATTCCATGTTTGTCAGCTCTTGTCAAGTAAACAATCAGAGTTGATAATATCACTGATATCAGAGGAGCCATGGCTGGTAACCAGTAGAGCTTCTTCTTCTTCTTTCCCTGACAGAAGTAGAAACATGTGGACAAATATGATCATAGAAACAACCCAAGAGAAAAGGGTATAAAAAGTGTAGAACATACCACGAATCTAGTGATCAGAATGAAACATAGAAAGGAACATCCAAGAATGCAATTTAGAGGATTCCACTGTCAAACAAAGAACCAAAATGGGATGAACAAGAAGTTCCAAACGTACATAAAACTATTCGAAAAAGCTTATGAAACACATGAGAAGAACAAGGAAATAATCACCGAGTGATGTACTGATATCCAGGTAGCTTTAAGGACGGAAATAATATCAGTTTTGTTGGTGAAATGAGTAAGACCCAGTAGTCCTTTTAGCTGTTGAAGGCCAATGATGATTGCAGCTCCTGCCATGAACCCAACAACTGCAGAATGAGAAAGAAAATCCACCAGAAATCCCAACCTGTAAATATAAGAAATCAAGAAAGATGTTGGGTTAGCAATTCATTCGATCGGATTGAATCCCAGAAAGTTTCTGCAAATTTTGTTAGTCCATTAACCTGAGCAGTCCGAAGATAGCTTGAAATATTCCAACGAAAAAAGTCGTGGTAAGAACAAGATTCCTGTAAGCAACTGGATTCTCTACAGGATTTTCCACTTTCTGAACCATTGAAGCCAAAAGCAAAGAAACTACAGCTACAGGTCCGATTGCTATCTCTCTTGAAGTTCCCATAACAGCATATATCAATGGCGGGACGACACTTGTATCTGATCAAAACAAGCATTTTCAGGAAAAAGAAGAAGAAGAAGATCACACACGAATTTCTTGCTTCAGATAGCTAAAATTCAATACTGTAACTTACAAAGTCCATACTGAGGATCAAGTCTTGCCAGAGTAGCATACCCAATGCTCTGCGTGAAACTTTTTCATATTATTAAGCAAAGAAACTTCAAGTTCTTAAAAAAAAAAACCTGACAGTGCTCACCTGAGGAATGCAGAGGCTAGCAAGAGTTAGACCAGCTAAAAGATCGTTCCTGAATTTTCTCGCCGTGTAGTTTCGAGACCAGCAAAGGATAGGAAACACTGCCTGAAACCAGACTAAGGGCTTGAACCCACAATTTTTGACAAGAGACGGAAGCTTTCTACCTTCAGTTAGAACGAGATCCTTAAGCTCACGCCATAGACTTGGTGGGTCAGGAGCACTGAGCACCCACTTGGTTCTTTCAGCTCGACCATTTTTCTCAAGTTCAAGCAGTTCTTGGGGTGTTGATGTTTCAAGTGCCATTCTTGTTCGTTGAAGTGTTTGGGAGAACTTGGGAGTGATCTTCGCTCTGTCCTTCAGCTTTTTAGCGTCCTAATGCTTCTGCGAGCACCAATGATATAGAGAGGATGGCGTGAAAGCTTAGAAAGTGCATACTGCTTTATAAATATAAAATCTTAACGGTTGAGGAATTCCAATAAAGGTTTATTTTGTGGTTATTTGTTTCTTTAAATTAAAAAATTCTAATGGCTTAGATTACCCTATAAAGTCAACTTTTTTTAATTGGATGGAAAATTAAATAAAGTGAAATTTATCGATTATATTTAATTTATTATATTTAACAAGAAATTTGCTAAATTTATAATTATGATACTTATAAGTTATCTTCAATTCTTTTTTATATAATATAGAAAAAAAGAAAATAGGAAAAGAAATTATAAATTATAAATTTTTTAAATACTATTAATTAACTTAACTTATTGAACTTTTAGTATTTAGTTTTCTAAATTACAAAATGGAATTGTTTGATCAAAGAGGAGCCAATTAAAATTCGCCATTTAATTCTCTTTTATGAAATTTTAAGTTTTAAAGAATTTTTTATAAACTAATGTAAAAGATATAGTTTAAGTGACGTTTTTAAGTGATAATTAAATAGTTTAATTCATTCGGTGCATTCAATCATAAAAATTTTGAATAAATGATAGATCAAATTGATTGAGTAGTTTAATTTTCAACTTTTTGATTTAATTTTTTTAATAATTTTTTTTGTTAAAGATCAATCAGTTTATTAATTAATCAATCAATTTTTGTAAATTAATAAGTTTTTATAAACTAAAATAAAGCAATTTTTATTTAACAATTTATTTATTCAATTAAACTTTAAATTCTTCAATGAGTAGGGAAAATCTCTTTCAATATTATTCTAAATTATTTAATTTTATTTAATCTTTAATTAATTTTATGACTGTGTTATTTAAACCTTAAACTTCTTATTTTAGATTAATTTTTAAAACATTACATTCAAATTCATGTGTAAGATTACATTCAAGATTTCATACCTTACGTGACAGCTTACACTTCATACTTATCTAAGCTTTTGAAAAAGAAGTTGTTATCTTCTCAAAGTTTGATCTTAAGGTAGGATTTGGTAATTGGGTATTCACCTAGTTGAGAGATACAAAACTGCATTATGCATTTCTAATTTACAATACCAATGAATTGTTATGTCATTTGGGCTTAAAGTCGCCCGAACACTGTTTTAGAAATCCATGACAAAGATCTATCAGCCTATCCTCTATAGTGCACTGATCTATATTGACGATATTTTACTGTTTTCAAAGACCAATGAGAAACATCAGGCCTTACTGCAGAAATTCTCGAATATTACTAAACAGTATGGAATAATGCTTTCATCTTCGAAAAGCATCATTGGTGCTACAAAAATTGAATTTCTAGGTATGCAATTCAAAGATGAATTCTACCAGCTAAGTTTACACATTGCAAAAGAGCTGTTACAATTTCCTGATGAATATTTCATTGTACATAGACCTCCAAGCCTACAGGTGACTTGGGGACGATAGTACATATATACGGAAATATACCCTAAGCAAGAACGAAAGAACTCGGCTATAATAACACTGAGCTCTCCCATAAGCGCTTATAAGGGGAGGTGAAACTAAATCTTAAATATACCCCCCGCACTAGAAGCCCATTTTCATCTGGACCCTGGACCACACACAGTGGGCCCGCAAGAGGGCCCTCTTCGGGACCACCCTCTCTATAATTCTCCTCCCAAATTGAGTTTTTGAGATTTGAGCTTGCGACGTCGGGCAAATCCAGGCCGTTATCTGATGGCTCTGATAACACTGAGCCCCACATCAGATATTTGAAGGTGAAACCAAATTAAAGGCTCTTTTATCGGATTCAGAAATATTCCTAACTGAACTAACAGCGCCAGGGCTGGACAGGAGCAAAAAGTGACATTGGCAAGGCTGTGAATAATGCATACACATACCAAGTTCTTGCTCAAAAAGAGTAGCCATCGAAACAGTACAAATTTTCTGGATTGAGTCTTAATAAAGGCAACAAAAACGTTTTATATATGGTAAATTGGGCCCACTCGCCATAAATATGGTAAGAAGATTCTAAATCTAAAGGATTAAACCAATCATATGAATAGCATTGGGCCTCATCCACGAATCTATGGTGGATTCTGCGAGATGCGACATGGTGGATCCGAGTCAATATGTTTATTTTAAGTTAATCATAAAATCAGGCGGTCTAAAAGTTAATACGACAGCTTTTTATGTTATCGATTCAGATCCATTTAAATTGATTCTCTTAAATTTGAAATTGACTCGATATTTAATTACTTAAATTTTTTTTCAGATAATTCAGATCAAATTCAGAGTAATTGTTAAGTTTTATTTAAGAAAGAATACAATAATAAAAGGTAGAATATTAAAACTAATGATTTAAAAACCGGACTGGAAATTAAATCGATCAGAAAAGAGGTTTAAGGTTTAATCGGTATTGTACGTACTGTCATAAAATCAACTAAAGATCGAATGAAATTAAAGAATTTGAAGTATGATTTAAAGAGATTTTACTTACTTACTAAAAAATTTAAAATTTAATTAAAAAGGATGTTGTTAAATAAAAATTAATTGTTTTATAAAAATTAATTAATTTACAAAAATTGACCAATTAATTAATAAATTGATAAGTTTTTAATGACAAGAGTTATTAAACTGCAAAATTTGAAAATCAAATAAAAAATTAAACGATTCAAGATTTTTATAGTTAAATTGGCCGAACTGGTTGAAATTTTTTATTATTTATTAAAACTATATATGACTATAAAATATTTAAAAATAGAATAAAGGTATCATATATCTAATGAAATGACTATCTATTCCCTTTTATGTAGTAAAACATATTTCTTAATGGGATTTGAAAATAGGGATAGCAATCTTGGCCCGGCTCAGCCCGACTTTGGCTTGGGTTGACCGGGCCGCGGTTAAGTCTAGTCCATAGAAGGTGCAAAATAGCATTGTTTTGTCAATTTTTTTAAAAAAATATCGGGCCTGTCTGGCCAGCCCATTATCAGCTTATTTGAGATGAGTTTAAGAGAATAAAAAAATAGTTTTTTTGATAAATAGAGAATAAAAATATTATAATCAATAATAATCAAAATTCAGTTCATACTCATAAAATTCAGTTTTCTTTGCGTTTACAAGTAAAAAGGGTTATGATCACATGAAGTGAATGACAAAGATCACAGGAACATTACAATAAATGTTTGCATCTCTTCGAAGATATCTACCAAAACGATCATATTGGTAAGAACACTTCCCAGAAACAAGGTATATACTTACTGTCCGAAAGAGGTTCGCAACCTTTGACGATTTTTCTGGTATCATTCGACCTTGTCGAACTTCTGATCATGTTGTTGCTTCCATTTACAGATTTCCCTCTCCAGCAATCCCCTCCTTTCTTGCTCTCCTTCTTGATTGGCTTCCTTAACACGAACTAGCTTTCCATTCTTAAACCTATATCCCATGTTGAAACACATCTATTCTGCTCTCTCAGAATCTTGAAAACTGTAAGAAAAAAGATAAACGCAACGTGTGCCGTTAGCTCTGAAAGACTGAAGCTTTGTTTAGTTTGATAGATTTTCAGGAACTCCTGACGAGGAAGCCTAGAAAATGATCGATGACTTTAAGAATAAGCAAAGTCATTAGCAAAGAAGTGACATTATCGACTCGTGGTATTACTTGCCTGAGCCCACATATCGTGATCTTAATGTGAAACGTTACTTGTAATGGAGCTTTACCCTTCCAACAAATCAGCAGATTTTTTATTTTTTATTTACTTATCTTTGGCCTGCTTTCTAAGTCACCAATTACTTCCCGGGTTGTTCAATTTTTTTAATATTGATATAACTCATAATTGGTAGCTTTCATATGTCTAAATAAATTATGGGATGCACAAAATATTTCGTATTTTATGTATTTTATTAATCACTGATTATTGAGTTATTAAATATATAAATAAATTATTGAATACATACAATAATACTCAATAAATGGGTACAAGACATAGAATTTTCTTGTAGTTTAAAATGTCTTATAAAATTTCATATTTTTCTAAAATTCACGAAAAAAATCTCAATTTTAATTTTTTTTTAATTTTCTCTTGAACTTTGATAAAAAATAACAACTAAATACTATTAATTAAATGTTACTTGCCTAACAATTCAATTCAGCTCTTAAATTCAAATTGAAACTAATTAAATCTGACTATAAATAATAATTTATTATAATTATCTTAAATTATACATTTAAGTAAATTTTAATTAGTTCGGTTCGAATTTAAGAGTTAATTTAAGTTCTCATATTAATGACATTTAATTTGGTTAATCTATATTTTTTATTCACACCATATGAGTTTTATCGTTATTTTTTAACCGAAGTTTAAAAGACCAAATAGCTTTACTAAAAATTTTTAAATTATATGAAAATTGGTTCAGCCGGATTCTGGCCGAAAGGAAAGTTGCCGTTTGGATCCATCGATTAGCTGTCTTCTGTGATGGTCT